>AWOL01S0011335.1:66179-92041 GCA_000715115.1 Nicotiana otophora | reverse complement strand
CCCACAACCTGTCTACGGAGCCTCTAAGTACAACTGAAGAGTAATATGGAAATGCCGGCAACAAGGCCCCGGCTATACCTTAACCACAAAGTACATGAAAAACAAAAGATATNCACAATGGATTTCATAACACAATGTACCTATGCGTTTCATAGACCATCCACAGGATTTCATATCACAATGTACCTATGCATTTTATAGACCGTCCACATGATTTCATATCACAATGGATTTCATAACACAATGTACCTATGCGTTTCATAGACCATCCACAGGATTTCATATCACAATGTACCTATGCATTTTATAGACCGTCCACATGATTTCATATCACAATGGATTTCATAACACAATGTACCTATGCGTTTCATAGACCATCCACAGGATTTCATATCACAATGTACCTATGCATTTTATAGACCGTCCACATGATTTCATATCACAATGGATTTCATAACACAATGTACCTATGCGTTTCATAGACCATCCACAGGATTTCATATCACAATGTACCTATGCATTTTATAGACCGTCCACATGATTTCATATCACAATGGATTTCATAACACAATGTACCTATGCGTTTCATAGACCATCCACAGGATTTCATATCACAATGTACCTATGCATTTTATAGACCGTCCACATGATTTCATATCACAATGGATTTCATAACACAATGTACCTATGCGTTTCATAGACCATCCACAGGATTTCATATCACAATGTACCTATGCATTTTATAGACCGTCCACATGATTTCATATCACAATGGATTTCATAACACAATGTACCTATGCGTTTCATAGACCATCCACAGGATTTCATATCACAATGTACCTATGCATTTTATAGACCGTCCACATGATTTCATATCACAATGGATTTCATAACACAATGTACCTATGCGTTTCATAGACCATCCACAGGATTTCATATCACAATGTACCTATGCATTTTATAGACCGTCCACATGATTTCATATCACAATGGATTTCATAACACAATGTACCTATGCGTTTCATAGACCATCCACAGGATTTCATATCACAATGTACCTATGCATTTTATAGACCGTCCACATGATTTCATATCACAATGGATTTCATAACACAATGTACCTATGCGTTTCATAGACCATCCACAGGATTTCATATCACAATGTACCTATGCATTTTATAGACCGTCCACATGATTTCATATCACAATGGATTTCATAACACAATGTACCTATGCGTTTCATAGACCATCCACAGGATTTCATATCACAATGTACCTATGCATTTTATAGACCGTCCACATGATTTCATATCACAATGGATTTCATAACACAATGTACCTATGCGTTTCATAGACCATCCACAGGATTTCATATCACAATGTACCTATGCATTTTATAGACCGTCCACATGATTTCATATCACAATGGATTTCATAACACAATGTACCTATGCGTTTCATAGACCATCCACAGGATTTCATATCACAATGTACCTATGCATTTTATAGACCGTCCACATGATTTCATATCACAATGGATTTCATAACACAATGTACCTATGCGTTTCATAGATCGTCCACAAGATTTCATATCATAATGCACATATGCGTTCATAGACCGTCANCACAATAGAATTCATAACACAATGTACCTATGCGTTCATAGACCGTCCACAGGATTTCATATCACAATGCACCTATGCGTTTCATAGACCGTCCACAGGATTTCATATCACAATGTACCTATGCGTTTCATAGACCGTCCACAGGATTTCATATCACAATGCACCTATGCGTTTCATAGACCGTCCGCAGGATTTCATGACACAATATACCTATGTGTTTCATAGACCGTCCATAGGGTTTCATAACACATTGAAAACAAAAGAACAAATACGTACATCTCATAACCTTTCACACCACATATCACCTAATCCGTACTTTCAACCACTTATAATATTATTATTTCATTGGCTCTCTTGGACATACATATGATTCTTTATTCATGGAGCAACGGCCGCATTTCATATTCCACACTTTTATTTCTTCCCTTTCATAGATCATCATCATAATTATCAACAAGTAGAATATTCCGAAAATCATAACTTTAAGTTCATTAGTAATGAAGGCTTTAAACACAATCGATTTCTTTCCAATAAATGGAGTAAAATGATTGGCAATCGAAGCACAAATTAAAATCATATACAATTTCTATTCACGAATATGTAAGAATGCAAAACACATTGAATATTACTTACAAAGCATAGCATTAGCTAAAACAGCGACATATGAGCATCACTTGAGTTCATAAACTTTTAGCCGATTATATTGTCGAAGTCAATTTTGGAATAGTTGAGTCAAAGCTCATTTCATAATCTTTCTCACATTATTTCATTTCATTGGCACCATTGGTCACAAGTATAACTTTCACTATTGGCACGTTGGCCACACTTTATATCCCAATTCACTGATTTCACTTCGTAAGGCGTACGCCCAGAAGTCCGGGGCGTACGCTCGGGCGAGTTTTTTGGTTGAGGCGTTAGCCCAAGAGACATATTTTTAAAAAGGAATTAAAAACATTAAATTTAAAAGTAAACTTTTTAATATTGCTAAAAGCCCTAAATTAGAAGTCTTTTCCAATTCATTCCGTTAGTCTGCCTCTGTCAAGAGCAAGATTTATCACTTTTTTTGCAACAAAAAACTTCATTCTCCTCCGTACATCAAATTCAACAGGTTTGCTCCTTCCTCCATGTAAAATCTTTATTATTTTGAACTCATTACTTTCCTCTCTTTTTATATTTCACTATTAGTTTATAAATATGTATGTAATTAGTTTTTCAAGTTCAGTGTTTCTCTTGCTCTTTCAAAATATAATATGGGATTATATGTGTGCGTGCTTCTATATGTATTGATTAGATCTATGAGCAAGTGGGTATGTTGATTGTTGAATAACTTTGATTTTTGTATATGGAAATTGGTATTTGATTGTTGTCGAGGAAAACATGGAATCTTTTTCAATTTATATTTAATTATTTATCTTCATGAGTAGTTCACATTCTACAAAGTTAAAGATCCTTTTTCATGTCTAGATCTTTAATTTTTCTTTACAAAATAAAAATGACAAAATTAAGATTTTTAACTCATTTTTGTTGTAGTAGCAGCCTAGCAGGTGAACTCTTCAAAATCAAAACTTGCAGAAAATGGATGAAGGGGAGTCTGAAGATGTGAGTAAAAACGATCCTGCCTGGAAGTATACAATCTCAAATCAGGAGGAAATTTTCTTTAGGTGTAGGTTTTGCACCCAAAAATGTACTGTCACTATCAACCGATTGAAACATCATTTAGCAGGTAATGAAGCCTTGTCCCAAGGTTCCTGCTGATGTAGGAGAAGAATATAAGAAAGCATTACTGGAGTTGAAAAATTTAAAAGCTAAGCGAAATGCTACTATAGAAGAAATCCGAATTGCTGCAACTGGAGGAAGTAATATTGGTGGTGAGTCTGGTACCTCATCATGTAATAACGCTTTATCACCAAAGCCCAGAGGTCCCATAGATAATTTTATTAATTCTCAAGCTAGGCAAGCTACTTTGAATTCTAAATGATAAAAAGAGGAAAGAAAATTAGTTTGTCAGCAGATTGGTCGATTTTTCTTCTCAAGTGGAATACCGTTTAATGTTGCAAACGATCCTTACTATTTGCCGATGTTTGAAGGAGTAGCAAACTTTGGGCCAGGTTTTCAGCCTCCAACAATGCATGAGCTAATAACATGGATACTAAAAGAATAGGTTGCCAACATTAACAGGATGCTAGAAGAACACAAAATTCATGGAAGCAATATGGTTGTTCTATAATGTCAGATAGTTGGTCGGATGGGAAAAGTAGATGTTTCATCAACTTTCTTGTGAATAGCCCCGCATGTACTTTTTTTCTAAGATCTATTGATGCGTCTGATTCAATAAAAAGTGGTGAGATGCTTGCATCGCATTTGAATAAACTTGTAGATGATGTTGGGGAGGAAAATGTGGTTCAAATGATAACTGATAATGGTTCGAATTTTGTCAATGCTGAAAAAAGGATAATGAAAACTCTACCTCATAATTATTGGACCCCATGTGCAGCACACTGCATTGATCTCATGTTAGAGGATATAGGTAAGTTGAATATTCATCAAGAGACAGTCAAAAGGGCAAAAGATGTGGTAAAGTTTATTTATGGGCATACTTGGGTATTGGATTTGATGAGATCTTTCACGAAGAATCATGAACTTCTTCGTCCTGCTGTCACTCGCTTTGCTACTGCATATTTGACTCTTCAATGTATTCAAAAACAAAAACAAGCCCTTCGATCTATGTTCTTTTCCGAAGCTTGAAATACTTCTACTTGGGCTAAGAAACATGAAGGAGTGAAAATTTGCTATTCGTGTCTTAAGTCTCACTTGTAGCTCCTCGGGTTGTGAAAGAAATTGGAGTACCTTTGAGTCGGTAAGCACTATACTTTCATTTTATTAGTTTAGTATTTGTGTTTCCTATATGATGATAACTTAAATCTTCATTTTTTCCCAACATTTTCTAGATTCACACACAAAAAAAAGAAACAGGATTGAGCATTGCAGGATAAATGCTCTAGTTTATGTAAGATATAATACAAGATTAAGAGAGCGGAGCATCAAAAGAAAAATGCAGAAGATTGATCCTATTTTAGTTGATGAAGTTGTTTCGGATGATGAATGGATTACTGAAAAAGAAGATCCTGTACTTCCTGAAGAACCTGCGTGGCTTGACGAAGAGAACTTATTTGATGTTGATGTTATTAAAATGATGCCATGTACTCCATATGAGGATGAGCTTATTCACGATCTTACAATTGATGTTGGTGGTATACAAAATACAACTGAATCAGGTCCTTTTAACAAAAAGCAGAAAGCAACTGAGACTTTAGGTAACTATATAGTATACATTGTCAACTTTTATTGCACTAGCTCAACTCTTTTTCATACGTGTATCAACTTTTGTTATCAAAAGAAAATATATGATGTAACAGTAATACTAATGAAAAGATGCATTTGTTTCTTCATTCTAAGATATACAGAGAGGCAATTCTTCTTCACAAGTTCAAAGAGAGGAGGGACTACAAGACGTGGTGATTCTTGACGAAGCAAGATGGACTAATATAAATACTTTGAATGACGATGTGGATGACGATGACCTCCACTTTGATAGCGATTGACCGTAACAAACCTTGTCCCTCTTTTTCTTTCTTTCTTTTGATACTTTTGTATCTGAATAATTGAATGGAAAGAATAGAGAAGCTTTCATCTTGTTTTGGAGAAGGATTTAGCAGTATCATTTTATTTATAGTTTTTTTTCAAATTTCTATGCAACTTTATCTGTTTAACAATATTTTTTATAATTATATTAATTTATAAAATATTAAAAATTAAATACCCATGGGGCTTACGCCACGTGCCTTGGGGCTTATGCCCCGCTGAGGCATACGCAAAACACCCCGCCTTACGCCCACGCCTTTTAAAACACTGCTCATACTCAAGAATCATACTCTTAATCAACCATCTTCTACCCAAATTCGAAATTAAAAACTAGGGTATGGAACCTTACCTCTTAGATGAAGAACTTATGGGTTTTCCTTGTTAATCTTCCAACATTTGAGCAAGACTTGATGAATAATTAGCCTAGGGTTTTCTCTCTCTCTAAAACACTCTCCCTTCTCTCTAAAACATCAGAATATTTGCTCAAAAATGACCCTTTGCGTATATTTAACGAAGTAGGATCGGGTTTTAAAATCCAAAAAATGGAGCTCCGGAACAGGTTCTGCGGTCGCATATGCCACCGCATAGTGGTTATGCGAACCGCATATCGGTCGCATAATTGCTAACAAAATGATCAAAAATTTATTTGTGTATGCGATCACTATGCGGTCCGCATAACTGTTATGCGGTCGCATAATGCACCGCATAACAGTTATGCGGTCGCATAGTCGACCGTATAGCTGCTGCCAGATTTGGCCCTCTCCTGCTCACTTCTACGGCCATTATGCGGCCCGCGGAGTGATTATGCGATCGCATAATGGACCGCATAAACGCGCTTTTCCGCCAAATTTTTTTTTTTTACTTTACATTGTTCAACCCAAAAAGTCCGAGCCGCGGCGAGCAAGCTCGCCGCGAAGAATTTCTACAATCCTCAAACACGTAAGCCTAGTCCGGCACCATGAAATATTATTTTCTTTGCAAAATTTACCGGGCTTTACACTTAAGTACTTCAAAAAATTTCGAGGTGTTACAAAAGGTTCTTACCAGAAAGGCAGTCATATTCAGAATTTCGTAGGGCGAATCCGAGATGTTATGAGAATTTGTGATCCGGTTACAGAAAGAAAGGATGTTGCTACCGATGATGCTAGATGAGTGGGCAGCGGAGGCATTCACGAAGAGTCTAAACCCATTGAGTTATGATGCCTCCCGAAAACTGAAGGAAAGTTTGCCCGAGTTTCAGGCAACCACATGGGCGAATGTCCATAATCGCTATGAGTCAAAAATAAGGATAGAAGATGATCAACTTCGATCGTCGGTATCGACCAAGGGATGGGGTCGAGACCAAAATCATGATAGGTTTAAGAATGACTTTGATGCAGATCGACGATCCTCTAGAGGTCATTGTTTTACTGTACGAGAGGACCGATGGGCGTAACAGTAATGGTTTTCAGTCATCAGATAGGTTTTCTCCCGATAGAAGAATCGATCGTGATCAAAATAGCAGGTCGCTGCAGGAGAAAGAGGTATCAGGGGCCCGAGACTCCGCATACCCAGGTTGCCGGATTACAACTTTAATATTAACTTGGTAGAGTTGGTGTCGGCAATGCGAAATATTGAAGAAACACGGTTCCCGAAGCCAATCCGATCAAATCCTAGCTAGAGGGATCCCAATTAATGATGTGAATATCATGGGACTCACAACCACAGAACTAGGCGCTACCAACATCTTCGCGAAGAGGTGGCAACATTGTTGAAGAATGGCCATCTCATGGAGTTTTTAAGTAACCTAGCCAAGAACAACTACAGCCGAATCCGGAACAATGCGAAGACTTCGAAGGTAGAAGAAGGGTAATCTCGGATCACTATCAACATGATCTTCGGAGGAAACGAAGTCAATGGTATAACCTTTTCAGCAGTAAAGAAAACAAAGATATCGGTGACTCACAATAAGAGACTCCGGGAAGTCGCGGAAGATGATCTCACCTTCATAGAGGAGGAGGCCGACTGACTTCTTCTACCATATAATGACGCTTTTGTAATATCTCTCAATGTTTTAGATTTCAAAATTAAGCGTGTTTTGGTTGATCTAGGAAGTTCAACCAACATCATCTAATGGAAAGTTCTAGAACAAGCGAAGTTAACCGGCATCATCTAAGTGGCCTTGTTCGAAGAGCTTTTGGAAAGAAAGTTTCATCTAGGAACAAGGTTAAATCCCGAGCTCGGGTTAGAATTTATAAATTTTCTTAAATCTAACATTGACTATTTTGCATGGTCGCATTTGGATATGACATGTATCCCGTTTGAGGTAGAGGTCCACAAGCTAAGTCTGGATCCAAACTTTCCACCAGTAAGTAAATATAAATAAACGCCCGATAGCGGAGGCCAGGAACAAGTTTGTTAAAGAAAAGGTAAGTTGACTACTCAATATCAGTTCAATCCGGGAGGTAAATTATCCGAAATGGTTAGCCAACGTAGTTGTAGTACCCAAAAAGAATAATAAATTTAGGATGTGCGTAGACTATAAGATTTAAACAAGGCATGCCCTAAAGTCTCATTCCCGTTGCCAAAAATTGATCAAATGATTTATGCGACAGTCGTACACGAGCTAATGAATTTCCTTGATGCTTACTCCGGGTATAATCAAATCAAGATGAATCAGGAGGATCGGAAAAATACCTCTTCTATAACAAACTTTGGCACATATTTCTATAATGTGATGCCTTATGGGCTCAAGAATGCAGAGCCACTTATCAGAGGCTCGTTAATAAAATATTTGAGAATTAAATAGGCAAAATAATGGAAGAATACATTGCTGACATGTTAGTCAAGTCTTTAAATGCATGAGACCATTTGAAACACTTCCAAGAGACTTTTGACATTCTGAGGAAACATAACATGAAACTCAACCTGGAGAAATGCGCGTTCGGGGTTCGTTCCGGTAAGTTCTTGGGGTTCCTGATCTCGCAAAGAGGGATCAAAGTAAATCCCGACAAAATCAAATCTATCGAGGACATTCCGAACCAATTGATGAGTATGAAGGAAGTACAAGGGCTGACCGGAAGGTTGGCGGCTCTAAGGAGATTCATTCAAGATCATCAGAGAAGTGCCATAACTTATTTTCACTTCTGAAAAAATAGAGCAGTTTCAAATGGACTCCGGAATGCCAACATGCATTGAAAGACCTAAAAAGGTATTCGTCCAGCCCTCCATTACTGTCAATACTAGGGGAAGGCGAGCAATTGTTAATATATTTAGCAGTCTCGAAAGTAGCGGTAAGTGTCGTTTTGGTCCGAGAGGAAAAAGGTACGTAATTTCCTGTTTACTACGTTAGTAAAATATTGTCGGGAGCAGAGACTCGTTATCCGGACCTCGAAAAGCTAGCCTTAGCTCTTGTAGTTGCCTCTCGAAATCGTAGACCTTATTTTCAGTGCCACCCGATAGCCATTGTGACAACCTTTCCCTTAAGGAATATCCTTCATAAGCCTGAGTTGTCAGGCCGTTTGGCTAAAGGGTAGTCAAAATTAGTGAATTTGACATCGAGTACAAACTTAGGACTATAATCAAGTCGCAAATTTTGGCTGATTTCAGTCCCGTGTTAATTCCCTTGGCTGTTAAGGTAGCAGTGCTGGTGTCGGAAACGACATCGAGAGTTTGGACCTTGTTTAGGGATGGAGCTTGCAATGTAAAAGGGTCCGGTCTCGGGGTGGTTCTAATCACGCTCTCGAGGAAAACTTTAAGGCAAGCCATTACAACTATTCAGTTAACTAACAATGAAGCCGAGGATGAGGCTTTGGTTGCAGGACTAGAACTAGTCCGGGGACTAGGCTTCGAGGTCATCGAAGTGAAATGCGACTCCCAGCTAGTAGTAAACCAAGTATATGGGATTTTCGACACAAAGGAAGAACACATTCAATAATATTTGAACAAGTTTCAGGCGTTGCTTGCACGATTCCGAGAATAGTCAATCATCCACATTCCAAGGGAAGAAAATGTGGATGCGGATGCATTGGCTAATTTTGGGTCATCCACGAAAATGAAAGGATCTGATTCCGGTACGGTCGTCCAACTTCTACATTCGGTGTTAGATGTGGATGGCTACTGCGAGGTAAATTCGACCGACTTGATCTGGGACTGTAGGAATGAGTTAATCGAGTATCTCCGGCATGGTAAATTACCCAAGGACCCAAAGACGTCCCGGGCATTGTGAACCAAAGCAGCTCACTACTACCTCGTAAATGGGCATTTATATAGGAGGTTGTTCCAAGGACCATTGGCCCTGTGTCTAGGGGCCTCAGAGGCGGACTACATGATGAGGGAAGTACATGAAGATGTTTGCGGGAATCATTTTGGTGCAGACTCGTTAGTTCTAAAGTTAATCAGGGAAGGTTACTACTGGCCTCGGATGGAACAGGATATAAAGGAATTTGTTCGGAAATGTGACAAATATTAACGTCATGCATAGTTGGTGCACCAACTAGCAAAATATTTGCATTCAGTGCTGTCCTCGTGACCATTCATGAAATGAGGGATGGACATAGTTGGTCCTCTAACACCGGGCCCCGGAAAGGTAAGATTTCTTTTAGTTTTAACTGATTACTTCACTAAATGGGGTGAAGCAGGTCCTTACCAAAAGATCGGTGAATGCGAAGTGGTCGACTTCGTATGGGACCACATAATCTGTCGATTTAGAATGCCGAAGGAAATTTTTTGTGACAACGGGCCACAGTTCATAGATTCAAAAGTCACAATGTTTTTGGAAGGGTTCAAAATCAAGAGAATTACGTCTTCACAGTACCACCCAAGTGCCAACGAACAGGCGGAATCAACCAAAAAGGAAATTATTCAAAGCTTTAAGAAGAAGTTAGAAGATGCTAAGGGCAAGTAGCCCGATGAGCTACCGGGAGTTCTATGGGAATATCGGACAATGGCGAAGTCGAGCACGAGAGAAACACCCTTCTCACTTGTGTACGGCGCGTAGGCTTTGATACCGGTAGAAGTTGGAGAGCCGACTTTAAGGTTTTCCCGAGAAAATGAAGAGGCAACCAATGAAGCATTGCTGGTGATGCTGGACTTGCTCGATGAACACCAGGACTTGGCGTACATGAGGATGGTGGCTCAAAAGCAAAGGATGGAAAGATATTATAATCGCAGGGCCAATCTCCGCTAATTCAAAGTAGGAGATTTGGTTTTGAGGAAGGTGAATCAAAGCACTTGGGAAGTCAACGCCGACTGGGACCAATGTGAGAAGGTCCTTACTAGGTTTCAGCTATCACCGGTAAGTGATCATATGAGTTGGAAAATCAAGACGGAATCAATTTGCCTAGTAATTGGAATGTGACTCACCTCAAAAAGTTTTATTGCTGATGGTTCCTACCAATGCTGAAAGTATGTGCTGCACTCTTTTTCCCTTCGTCTAGTTTTTGTCTCAATCGGGTTTTTCTGGTAAGGTTTTTAATGAGGCAGCAACAAAAAGCATACTACGAAGGAAACGTCATTGGAAAAGGTAAGACCTTTAAATATCAAGGCACTAAAACTCTCACATCGATGGTAAACAACTACATGAATGGTTAAATCGATGGCAAGCCTTGCCTTCCATTATTAAAAAAGGATTATTTAACCGTTCACAAGTTGTCTCCACCGATAAAAGCAGCAATCTGGGCACAAGACTTCTAGTGTTCGAATTCGCATGCTTCACATTCAAACACTGGAGGGGCATAGTATCTGATCCGGCAGCAGGAGTGCGAAAACCGGGGACAGCAAGAACCGGGATCAATATTTCATCTGGACCAGGGACTGCATGATCAGCCTCGTAGAAATAAATTGTACAAGTTAGCCACATGTATTGACAATTCTATTTACTTAAGCAAATAAATGCCAATAAATGCCTATGTACTTTTAAAAACAAAGGGAATAAAATAAAGTCCTTTTTATTTTTATCTTATTTCTTGTCCGCATGATGAATTAATTTTATTGTTTGAAAGTTAACAAAAATTTCAAATGCTTGTGCCATAATGAACATGATATGTCCTCTTCAAGAGCACTGTAAACATAAGAGTCCACTCTTATGAAACCCTCATAGTAAATGGTAGATTCTTGAAGAGTTTATGCACGAAATAAAAAGCTATCGGATGAAAAAATATACCTGAAGCTTTAATCAATTAGACATAAAAATGATATTTTTGCATAATACTTCAGCAAAAAATTCTTTTATTGAAGTGCCAAACTCAAAAAAAGTTTGGCATAATTACAAAAAAAAAAGAAAAAGAAAAGAAAAATCATACATCATTCGTGCCGCCAGAACCCGAAGGAGGAGGAGAAGGCGGATCCATTGCCGGTTCGGGGCCTTCATCTTCTTCAGTTTCCCCTTCGGTTCCCGGATACTCAGAACTAGTATTCGAGGAGTCAGTCGCAGTGGGCCGAGCAGGAAGGTTTTCACGAGCGGATAACTCCAGTTCCCGGACCTAGGCAATGCAATTATCTATATTGGCGATACACACTTTGGACTCCTCCAAGGTCTTCCTCTTCATATGATATATAGCATAGGTCTTCTCGAAGATAAGAGAATCCTCTTAATCTTGGAGTTTTGCTCGGAGATTATCGATTTTGGCCTTGGGCTCTTCTCTTTCAGACTTCATGGCGTTTAGGCAGGAGTCAAGCTCAACATTTGTAGTTGAGTGAAGCTAGTTTTGTTCAATGGGCCTCTTATGCCTCATTTCCGTTCGGGCCCTCTTCTTCTCAGCAGCATTTGACTCCTCGGTTTTGGAGCATAAGCTGGCCTTTTCTGTAATCGAGCCTCAAGCTCGTCTATCTGAGCAGCTTTTGCCTCCAGCACCGGGAGGCGTGCGGCAAGCTGATTCCTCTCTCAGTCAAAAGTTGATCCCACTCGGCAGCAAGCCCTTGTTTATCAAGGATCAACCTTTGCAGGCCCTTAGAAGCAAGGAGATTGGCCTAGAAAGAAAATACTAGAATGAAGGTTACCATTGCAGAATATAAATGTCAAAAAGGATTAGAAAGAAAATAGGATGGTACCTGCGTTGCACTATGCATTCCATTGTTTATCAGACACTCCCCGAAAAGTGAGTCCATTTTCTTCCAATCCTTCGTCAAAGCCATCGGCTTCATGTAATTGGCAAGTTCCACCTGCATGGATAGGACGTGACACTCCTTCGAGATTGAAAGAGTGGCGTTTCGCCTTCCTTGGGGATCTTGAGAAGGCATAACATAGGTGCTTCCCAACTTCCCTTGGTTAGGAGACCGGGGAGGAGAAACATCTTTTTCTCGATCAGCTGGTGCCGGTGGAGGTGATGCAGTTGGTGCTGGTGGAGAAGGAGCAGGTAGCATCAATGGGCGAAAGGTTGTTGGTATAGAAGGAGCAGAAACAACAGTGGCAGAAGGAGGGGCGGCTGTTGCTTGCTCAATAGTTGAGGACATAAGAAGCCTAGGTCCGAACTCCTTGGACCAGAGACAGAAATAAGGGCCGGGAAGTGAGAGTCAGCATTCTCAACTAATCCCATTTCACCCCAAAGCGCCTGGACTTCATTTGTCGATGAGTTTTAGAGCTCTCTCGGTTGAGCGTCTGGTTGAGCTGATGAAGATCTCCTTTAAAGGGAAGCCTCTTCATCACTACCTTCTCCTTCATCAACGAGGACCACTGTGGCCGTCTCGGATGGCATTTTCCTCGCTCTCTTCTCCTGAGTCCCAGCCGAGGAGGAGCGATTACTTTTCGTTTTCTTATTCTCAGATTGGGGCCTCCGAGAGGAGGCACCCTCACCGGAGACTCTAGCAAATCCACGAGCTCTGCTTCGAGCGAGGGCATTTAGCAACACCCTCCTGGCCTCTTCGGAGTCATCTAAGGCATCGACTTCGAGGCAGATGACAGAACCCCTCGGAAACCCTGTATTAGACAAAAATGAAGTTAGCAATTTATTCATGAGATTTTTTGTGTTCGAACAAGGATAAAAGAAAGGAGGACTTGGCTTACCATGATGTTTGTCCTTCCACCCGTATTTGGGAGCCATTTCCTTCCACTGCCGGGATTCTTGAGTTGTAATGTCCAGAATATTCTGACCCATTGGTCCAGACCTTGAACTCGTGGAGGCTCCCAGTAGGTAGCTGAAGCAAAAGAAATAGAAAATCAGCAAAATAATAAATCATCTTTTTACGAAGAAAGGCAACAGGTAACAAAGACTTACGAAAAAGGTTCCACGACTCGGGAAAAGCTTGAGTTGTGGTCAGGATGATGTCCCTGGTAGCAATAACGACGAACCGTTCCATCCATCTGTGGTTGTTGTTGTCGTCTACGCTGATGAGGAGAGCTTGGTGACCATACTTGCTAAAGTTTATTACTCCCCCATAGAAAATATTTGGAGAGTAAAAGTTCATTATATGTGAGAGTTAGGGTTTCCTCGGTCTCAATGCACAATTGACGAAGGCAGGCCACCGTTCTCCATATAGATGGGCCCACTTGTGCTAAGTAGACCTGATATCGGCGGCAACACTCCAAAATTATTGGGTTGAGCCCTTCACTCTACCCCAAAGAGAATGTATCCACGGCAAATGGATACATATAGACATACAGAAACCCCTCCTTGGAGTAGGTAACTTGCTCTACCATACCTGGGGCGAGGATTTCAATATTGGTTCCGTTGCAGTCCTCCTTCACAGTTAGGATACTGGAAGGGCGAATGGAGGAGGGAAACCTGTGAACTGGCCAAAACCGGTGGCCTTGAGAAGTTGCTGAAGGAGCTTTTTCTTGAAGGTCGTTTGCAGTGCTGAGTTTAAGAGGTATGATAGTGCTAATAGTTGGAGGTTCAGACTCAACTCAACATCCTTATCTTTGTTTTTCTTCGGGCCTCCACCGAAGAAAAGACCAGTATTACCAAATAGAGGAGTGTATGAAGACATGGTGGTAAGAGGTTTGTAAAAGAAAAAGTTCTTGCTGAGAAAGTTGAAGGTTGTTAAAGGTTTCTAAGCAAATGCAAAGAAGACAGAAGACTTATGAAAGTTGTGTGAGTAAAGAAGTAAAAATGATGAGTAGCAGAAAAGTTATAGACGGCAAAAATCGTGGTCATGATTACCTGAAAACCAACGAAAATATTTATTGTATCGTGGGGCAATACGTGTTCGGGCTTTTAAATGCAAGAAGACGTGCGTCCTTTCAAGTGTCAGAGACTGTTCAGGAACTTTTCCGTCAAGCAAGGAATCTTCACCTACTTGCTCGTAATACTAAGTTGCGTCACTGAAAAGTAGGGGGACTATCTGTTATGGGATAAAATTGGTTGATAATAGGTGGTCGAATGGTAAGATGACACATGGAACCGAAGATAGATAAAGGACGAGTCGAGAAACAATTAGTACCTAATGCGACGCGTGTGACCGATACCGGATGGATTCCGAATGGAACGTAGTCGGAGGTAGAAGTTTAAAGATTTTCCGTTGGACAACATTCAATGAAGGAATATTTGCTAGCGTTAAATGAGCAACCGTTACAGAGAATATTTGCATTCAAGGCATGCCGTTACATATTCATCAATGACACTTTTATTCTCATTTAAAGAGAGTTTGATCCTAGGATCTTGTTTCCCTAGGTAGAGCTATACATTTGGGGTTAACAGCCATTATATGACATGAAATATTCTCCACACAAAAGCTATATTTTACTATTATGTTCTCAATCTAATAGCCTTTTCATTGCTTTATCATTATTTTCGCTTCTGCTCTCGGAAACGCTGAGTTCGGAATCAGGCTTGTTATCTTCTTTAATTTGAGTCGTTCAATCTTAAATTTAGTCCTATTTCTTTATCATTTTTTGGGTCAAATCGATTCGCTTGTCTATAAACCACGTTACAAATTTAACTGTATTGTTTTACGGGTAAACATCCATCGCAGGGCAAATTAGAACAGGCTGAGCGCATATCCTTGGTGTAACCCCATAAGAACCGAAAAATGCTCCGAATCTCCTTCCACTATCCTGGCCCGAGTCTTAGCTCCATCATACATGTCCTTAATAACCTTAATGTATGCTACCGGAACACCTTTTACCTCCGGGCATCTCCAAAGAATCTCCCTAGGGCATGTCTAGCTAAGTTCTTTACATTAAATCCCCACGTTTAGTTAACTAGGATATACTAACATATTGAACTTAACTTTTTTATGTGGTAAAGTTAACTCTACCACACAAGAAAAAACCGCCGGTGTATTGCGATGGATTTTCTGATTCACGTTTTCTATTTGTTTTGCAACATAGCTGTATCTTCGTTAGGGATTAACTAATTAATGAGTGTCAAATGAAATATAAGTACCAAGTGTCCCCCGTAAAAATAACAGGGAGCCAAATTAAAAAAAAAGCACTTTGCACATATTCGAAATCACATTCGAATCTTTAAATGGAACTGTGAATATTTGCAGAATATTTTATATTTTTTTTTTTGCCTTTTCTTTTTATACGATTGATTTCCTTATTTTTCCAATCTATCGGTTCATTGAATGACTCTTGGATAATTAAATTGATAGGAATTGTTTCGACTAACTTCTTCCAAAAAATTAACAAGTCTTGTCGCAAATCAGAAGAATGTTTAACCGAACTTTTCTTTGGTTGCAAAATGTCTAAAAACAATGAAAACAAAATAAAATAAGAGAAGGTATGATTTTTTACCTTTAGAAATACTTTAACCTTAGCTCTAATGTTTCTTCTTTTATTTTTAATTAAAGAAAACAACTAGCGGTCGATGTCAAGTTTCTAAAGTTGATAAGTGAATAGTTTTTAGTGGTAAGCGTCACTCTCTTTCATAGTGATCCTATCTTGTTTGGAACATTCTTTGGTAAGTTTTTATCTTATCTTATTTTGGGAATTACTTTTGGTATCGCTTTTTTCTTTGCTCCTCTTTTTCTGCTTTGATTGTTACTGAAGTTCAAATTGAAGCTATCTCATATTAGATTTTCCATTTAAGAGATAACAATATTTTTTATATTTAAAAATAATTTAATTTTGAAATTTTTTATTTTCCTTTATAAAATAATTTATAATTGTGTAAATTTATACTATAATTTATTTTAAATTACTAAGTTTCAAACATAAATGTTCAAATTCTTTCCCTTGACGTAGCTAAAAAAACTAGGCTTGAGTAGGGTTTATTATTCATTAACAAACACTCTGCTACACCAAATTACCAAATTACTCTGTTTTACTCAGCAAAACGATGGCGGCCATTTTTTCTCAGCTATCCTCTCTCCGATCACCGGAAACCCTCTCTTCCTTCTCCTCCGTCTCTACTCTCTCTCACTCCGGCAAGCAATCGTCGCACTTCTCCGGCGTAATCGCGCCTTCTCCGGTCACATTTCCGGCTACTCGTCAACGCATCTCATGCCAAATCAGCTCTTCAGCTACATCTCCTTCCTCCGTCATTGCAAATGGTCCGCTCCATTTCCTCGAATTTTTAAATGTTTTTGTGTTTAATTTGAAGTTTTTCCCGTTGGAATTGTTTATTTCATTCATTTTTTAATGCGGGGCTTTTTTTAAAACTTGGAACGTGTAGTCACACGCAGAACATTTCATTTCAATTTTAGGGATACTTTTGCATTGACTTAATTGAGTTAAGTTCTGTGCATGATGGATATTTACACAATCAAGTCATGTATTAGGCAATTACCTGTAAATCTCTATGATAGGCAGTATTTTGTGTAAGCGGTGTCACTTAAAAAAGCTAACAAATGATTTTTTTAAAACTATAATACCAAGCTCAGGGATAAGCTTTGTCTTCGACACACTCAGGGAAACATTTGGTGTGTAAGACCTTTAGAATATTATTAAGAAATTTTTTAGAAAAAAAAAGGTAAGAAAAATGCCTAGACTAAGCATATGTAGAGAATCGAACTCAGGACTCACATTAGCATAAAGAACTGTAATAACAACAGACTAGAGCACCTCACTTGTTCAAGTGGTGTAACTGTAATGGAAGTTATCTGTTATTTCTCTTTTAATTTATCATTTATACATATAATTAGTGATTTTTTTCCCCTTGAAGCAGTGTCTCGTGACACCGCTTGCAACCACGTGTATCGCCCCTGGCAGTAATTGGTATCCTGATAAAAATAGTAAGTAACCTACTGTCATAGGTTAAATTACATTGGTAGTGTAAAAAGTCTTTATACTGTCAGTGTGTATAGCTTAAATCATACTCTATTTAATTTACTTGTCGAAAACTCATGTTCTGGTGGAACTTTGTCTAAGAGGGATATTGTTGCTTATCCTCATATATTGGTCTAGGAAGTCTAATTTTATCATGCACATTGGATGATTAACCTGATTGAGCTTGTATGCTTTTTACTTCATTTCTTATTGGGTGTGTTTTTGGTAGATGCAAAATAAATTCCTCGCTAATAATTTTTGTTGATTAAATCAATTTCAGAATTTGGTTACATTGAGTTTTTGAAAATGTTTTCTCGAAGGAAAATATTCTCCGCCAAAAGAGTGAAAAATGACTTGTGTTACTTGTGTACATAAGTCATTTTTCCTTTAAAGGCATCCCAACTCATATGCCACATCACTCGCTCCAACCAACATTTAGACATTGGTATTTATCTTTAATACTCTGAATGATGACCGGAATACTATCGTCATATGCTACCTCTGCACCGTAAGATTACCCACCTAGTTTTAGTCTTTTATAGCCAGTCAAACACTACAAAATGTCCAAACAATAATCTATTTCCCAAAATAAAACATATTATAAGATAATTCCATGGAGGCATTTTAATTAGTACCAAACTCACGCTTAGTTAGTTCGTCTGCCTTTTCACCTTTTTGGTATTTACAGTTGCTTCATAGTAATTAGTATTGGAGTTGAAATAATCGCTAAAAACCAGGCATGTTTTGTCTAAAATTGTTGACATATTCTAGTTTTAACTGTCTTCCTGTCGTGGAGTGAGTAATTAAAAATTTGTTATTACTGATTTGGTTAAGAAAAGACATATTTTGCTACATGGACATTTGTATTGTCTATTGTAAATGTGGCTGATTGGCCAGTTTATGAGGAGTTATCTGCCAGTATTTAAAAAGCTTGAGGTTTATAAAACAGATTGGTTTGACAAGGATAAAGTGTAAATAACATATGAATTTGAAGAACCAACATGTAATTTTCTACAATTTTTAGAACATGAATGCTAAGAAAAGTGATATAAAGCTTCTCATAGGAAAAATGCAAATTTGTTAAAAGAGCATGTCTGCTGATGATTTAATCCTTGTGTTTGGATTAAAGATGGGGTAGATGTGATCTGAACATGCTCACTAATCATGTGTTAAGTACAAGTTCTTATCATAGTCTGTTGAAGATGGATATTTTTAACATGTCTTCTTAAGTTTTCTATTCCAGCAACTGCCAATCAGAAGGACTTTCTACACATCAGTGATTTTGACAAAGCCACTATTTTGAACATCTTGGATAGAGCTAGAGAGGTTAAAGAGTTGCTAAAATCAGGAGAGAGGACGTATCTCCCATTCACGGGTAAAACTATGGCAATGATTTTTGCTAAGTCTTCCATGAGGACACGGGTTTCTTTCGAGACAGGGTTTTTCTTGCTTGGAGGCCATGCGATATATTTGGGACCAGATGACATACAGATGGGTAAGCGGGAAGAAACTCGTGATGTTGCTCGTGTTCTTTCTCGCTATAATGACATCATTATGGCGAGAGTTTTTGCTCATCAGGTATGCTGGTGAGTTTTCTGTTGTGATTTTTTCCTGGTGCTTGGTTAGAATTAAGGCTTATAAGAAGCATAGCATAACAGATATATTTGTTGTAGCGTTACAGCTGTCAAGTCTGCATTTTTGCATCTTCATTTAAAACCGCTCTTGGCAACTCCATGTAATAGTTGAAACAAATATTTTCTTCATTTTCCCTGGGGGCAGTTAGGAGGAGATAGGGGATGGCGTAAATAGAAGACCCATTTATATTTGATGGCCCTACATTTGGTGTTATGATTAAATCTCTGATGGCATTTGGTTCCACAGACATCAAACTGTCTTTTCTTTTCTTTGTTCCTTTTTCTCTAGGTTTACAATGACGCAAACCGTCAAGATGCTCTTGAACCTAGTTTTATTACTGCAGCTTACAGATATGGCAGTTTGATGATGTTGCTGTGCTTTTCTCAGAAAGTTAATTGAGTGGATAGCTGTTCATGTCTAAATATTCTTTAGGCATTGCTTAAATAGAAATGTAGACCAAGTTATCTGTTCACTGAGTTTAGGAAAATCTCCCCCCTTTCTTTCATTTCCACTGCAAATCAAATATTGGCATCAATTGTATTTCATGTGTTTTGCAGGACATTCTTGATCTAGCTAAATATGCAACTGTGCCTGTGATCAATGGCCTCACAGACTATAACCATCCTTGTCAAATTATGGCTGATGCCCTTACAATGGTCGAACATGTCGGTCAGCTGGAAGGAACTAAGGTTAGTTGTTTTTTTTTTTAGTTTTCTTGATGAAGCAATTACGTTTTATTTATATTCACCCAGAAGATGCAAAAAGAGTAAATCTCAATCAAGAGGCGTTACAGCTCCTTTATATAGTCTCACCTTCCACTTCTAAATAGAACACAATGAGCATAGAAAATCCAAAAAGTGATCTATATTGTCTACATTGTTCTTACCAACATAAAGGGATTCATTAAACATCTAACCTTGAGGGTGGATGTGGAATTGAAACACCTCAAAACATCTCAGATTTCTTTTAAATAATCTCAAACGTGTTTTGTGTATTGGTAATTCGATTTCAATAACCTAGTGGTGGCTGCATATTCCAGGTCATCTATGTTGGAGATGGAAATAACATAGTGCATTCCTGGCTGCTATTGGCGTCAGTGATTCCTTTTCACTTTGTTTGTGCCTGCCCCAAAGGTTTTGAACCTGATCAGGAAACAGTTGAGAAAGCACGACAGGCTGGAGTCAGCAAAATTGAGATAACTAATGATCCAAAGGAAGCCGTTAGAGGCGCTGATGTTGTCTATGCAGATGTCTGGGCCAGCATGGGACAAAAGGAAGAAGCTGCACATCGCCGTCAAGTCTTTCAAGGATTCCAGGTAGGAGCATGAGAAATGGCTCTTATGATCTAGTCAGCTTGTACAAGGAGGAGAATTAAATACCTATTTCAACCTAACACGAAATAACTTGGCAGAGAGCTCAATACATTGGCAATTTAGGAGGTTTCAAAAAATACGTCTTGCTATCGTTGTCAAGCTATTGTAGCAAGGTTGACTTTATTGAGGGTTTATGAAAATATTATGCGGGGAGTTAATGAACTGCTCCAAATGGTCTTCTATTTAACATTTCTGGCCACTGGGATCCAGGTTTCTAGGAGCCAGTTTATCCTTTACTGTTGGGGTGGTTGGGGAGTGATCCGAACTTTCTGGAACTTTAATGGGGCGGTGCTCACTGTGTAGGCACTGCTTGTGCATCAACTTCTTTGTGTACGATTAGACTTTCATATTAGTGGAAAGGTAGAGACCTGAATCATATTTCTTTTAATATGAAAAAACAAGGTTGCAACATATAATTAAGCGAGGGTTTGCTAGCAAGTGATACTCGGGTAATAGATAGTTGAAAAGCATCTCACTCTGATATTTTACTGTGGCTTGCTTCATAGTAAATTAAGTTCTGCAATTGTTGCCAATTCTAAGAAATTGTTTAAGATGGCTATATTTCCTGTTTTCGGGTTAGTGTGATACCCTCTCTAGTTCTGATAGACAACTTGAGAAGAATCAAAAGCAAACAATAATCTCAATCCGTTGTTTTATATTATCAAAACAAAGTTGAACTCTGCCTAACTTGTCAAAATAAACTTGTACTCCCCTATATTCAGAAGCATTTATCGATGCCACACCAACGCTGCAGCACATGCTTGACATTATGTCTTATTATTTCTCTACAGGTGGATGAAGAACTGATGAAACTAGCTGGAAAAAAAGCGTATTTCATGCATTGTTTGCCAGCGGAAAGAGGAGTTGAAGTTACTGATGGCGTGATTGAAGCACCAAACTCCATTGTATTCCCCCAAGCTGAGAACCGCATGCATGCGCAAAATGCAATTATGCTTCATGTTCTTGGTTTGTAAATGCCCTCTTTTTGACCTAACGAAGAGCCTTGTTAGGACCAAAAAGCAAATCCTCACTCTGTTCTCCTTAAACCATATTTTTATTTGGAGCATTTTTAGAACTTAGAGACTATCTCTGTGCATATAGCTCAAGGTGTTCTAGGATTCATGCTGAAATATTTTCTTTGCCATGTTACGATATTGTTATTTTATATGGAAACAAGTCCCCACAGGAAATATGGTCCCAAGGTGGGTTCCAAGGCATTGGTTGCATTGGTTAATACCATGTCTTAACTGTTAGAATGGATGTTCCAAGATACCCTTCGCATCTTGTGACATTGCCATTTCAGACCCAACAAACCAACGCTCTGGATCTCTTGAATTAGGGAGATGGTCTTTCTCATTTCGTCCTGATTTTCAAAAGCATTCTTTTACTTTTTGTCCTTGTTAGATTGCCAATCGATCATGTCTATACATGATAAAATTAAGGAGTAGTTGGAGCTTTTCTCATCCTTCCTTTCTAAGTTGTGATTTTTGATATAGCGGAGATCGGAACAGGAGCACCTGCTCATGCCAAAGAACTGCCAATATCATAATTTAGTGTTTACCACTCTTCCAAGTTTAACTTATTCCATGAGGCTTGCGGTTCATTTAGCAAAGAGACATAATGTGATTCAACATTATCACATAGATAAAGATGGTATTTTTGTGCATTCTGTTTACATCAAAATGAGTCTTGTGACTTTTTCTGGGTTGCATGTTCACGACTCTAGTCGCTAAGATATCCTAGCTTGGTATCTTTTGGCACTTGCTCATGCAGCTAAAAGAGTACCAGATAATCATGTTACTGGTTGTTTTCAGAATTTTGCAACAGTTATTTTCATCTCAATACACCATTCTCCCAACTAATATGCATGTAGTAAACTCAAACAGATCGGTAGAGTTGTGCAATTATAGAAAATGATTATTCACTTCGAGAAGGCAAAAAACCTCTTCACAAATGTCTTTTTGCTGAATAATTACCACATCCCCTTCAGTACTACCTTTTTGCACGGTTGCAGCAAGTAGGAAAGACTCAACTTGGAGAGATTCGAACTTGTGATACTAGAATTACACTTATAACCACTTGTAGTATAGTTTCGGGTTCCATAGAAACAACTACTTTTAACTCCAAACTTGTATGTGTATATATGAAAAGCAAGTGTAGATGGAGTTAGATATTTACCATTTGAATTCACACTCTTAACTTGGAATTCATGG
This sequence comes from Nicotiana otophora, assembly GCA_000715115.1. NCBI lineage: Eukaryota > Viridiplantae > Streptophyta > Magnoliopsida > Solanales > Solanaceae > Nicotiana > Nicotiana otophora. Next base: position 69,427 of record AWOL01S0011335.1, on the reverse strand, counting down.
CGTTTTTTTAAATCTTGTGGTACCAAACTGTCCATTGGAGACTAATCATCACTTCAACCTAGGTGGACTGAAAAAACACCAGCGCAAATAATAAAACTGAGAATAAGCGCAGCAACATAGAGATTAAAATCTACACATTTTGCAAATTCTGGCTATATTTTAAACAGCAGCCATAAAAGTGGCTACCTTGTGTTATGCTAATCATCTTAATAGACTGGGCCGTAACTGTTTCGGCCCAAAACCGAGCTACTTTAACTGACAGTGAAGAAAGAGTGAGTAGCAGCGATAACCTCTTTCTTCACACACTTTGCCTTGAACAAAAAGAAAACCAAAATCCATAAGCACAAAGTAAACCATTTCAGAGGGTAGAGTGTGAATCACTCAACATTGTCAGCGCGTGAAGATGTTCAGGAACCAGTACGACACCGACGTAACAACATGGTCGCCGGCGGGAAGGCTATTTCAAGTAGAGTATGCAATGGAAGCAGTAAAACAAGGATCAGCAGCAATAGGACTTCGATCGAAGACGCACGTGATTCTCGCGTGCGTCAACAAGGCTAATTCTGAACTTTCATCTCACCAGAAGAAGATCTTTAAAGTTGATGACCATATCGGTGTTGCCATCGCCGGACTCACCGCCGACGGCCGTGTACTTTCTCGATATATGCGTTCGGAGTGTATTAATTACAGTTATTCTTATGAATCGCCGTTGCCAGTTGGTCGACTTGTTGTACAGCTCGCTGATAAAGCTCAGGTACAAAAATATTTTATCAAACCCTAATTTATACTTAGAATTGTTTTTGTTATAATGTTGTGTGTGTGTATGTGCTATTGTCGTTTGTTGATGAAGTGAATTTTTGTATTTGGCTTGTGGAAATTGAGTGGTTAGGGTTTTAGTTTGGATGTTCGATTTGGTTTCTCCATCCATAGATTTGTATTGAGTAAAATGAAATGCATTTTTTTCAGCTGGAATCTGAAACTAAAATCCCTGAGGTCTACGCCTTTTCTCGGCCGTTTGCTTATTTCTTACCACTTACTGTTGTACATACTCTAAATTGCTGCTTTTTTAAAAATAAATTCTTCTTTTCAGATGAACCCTATTCTGGGGTGATGTTGAGCATTAATCCATTGAGTTTCAATACAAAATTGCTATTTGTTGCTTAAAAGCCTGAACTCTGTTTGAACTGTCTTTCAAATAAGTGCTTTCTTGTTGGTCCTCTCCATAAGTTTTACACCTATTAGGTGGTGTAATGAACAGGTAAAGGAAATCCTTATTTTCTCGTTTAGAGGATTTGGACTTTCAACTGCACCCTTCAGTGTTTTGTTGTAGGGCCACAACAATTTACCATAGCCTCACACCTTGACTTTTACTCAATTTCTTTTCTCGCAAACTCATATCATTACATTTCATTTGTGTAAGAATGTTCGACTTTGTTTCTCTGAATATATATGTGAAGATGAGCCTTGTTTCTCTGAATACATTGGTGATTGTGATGCAAGCTGGCTTCTTTGGAATTATTTCACATTTTACTGAGGATCTGAAATTTTCAGAAAACCCTCTCAAATTTCGAACTGATATAGGAGTAAGGGCGTATAGACATGCATAATAAAAGAAAAACACAAACTAATATTTAGCCTGTCAGTGTTTAGTAGGACATTTGTAATAATATATTTTTAGACAAAGTGCATAAGGGGTATTCCCATAACTATTAAAGCTTGAGAGTGTGTCTTTACAAGTGTTGGAAACTCAAGGCACTTCATGTAACCCTTTCCGTTAAGTCATTGATGATGTGCCTTGCATGTGTAAGTCCATTATAATCACGCTATTCTGTTCAGTAACTTGGAGTAAGTTACATTAAAGTTACCAAGTGGAGGTTTGATAATATTTGGTAATCATTTGTAGTAGCATCAATTTACCAATTGGAGGTTTGATTACATTTAGTATATTAAGAGAAGTTTAAATGTGTCTTTTGTGGAAAAGGAACAGTATTTTGGAGAAGTTCTTTCCATAGAAGAAAGTTGGTCAACCAAAGAGCTACTTTGGGTTCAACTGATACCAGGATGTGGTTGGTAGATATCCTGGCAGTGGCACGTGCCTAAGGTCTGCCAAAGCCCTAGGTCATGAATGAAACACAAGTATTACTTTTGGATTCTTTCTTATGTCGTAGTGGATATTGATCTAAAACTTTTTATTGACATGGCTACTGCAACTTCATCATTTGAACTTTAGTACTACATTAAGTAAATGACTAGTCTTCCTTGAATTTGGTGGTTGTGGTTGATTTAATGCTTATTGGCTTCAAAGTCTTCCACTAGCTCAAGAGTTCAAGACTGGTTCAAGGGGAAGACTAGTACATTAAGTAAATGGTTCTTTGAAGTAGCTGATATGTTCTTCTAAAAAAAAGGGGGGGGGGGGTTCCCATATACAAAGAGATATACAATTCTTTACAAATGCCATACAGTGCCATACAATTATGCACCTTGAGTGCAACTAGAATAAACGAAAAGCACAACAGTTATTTGCATTCAATAACGAGTCATTTACAATTTGGATAATGGTTTTTCTTTGCCCAAAGCTCCTGAGTTCCTCTCCCTCCATCTAGTCTACAGCTGGGGATAACATTCCATCCCCTGGTGTTGTTCCTTTTCTACTCCTTTGCTTCTAAACCCAAAAGCCTATTATAAAATGTTCAGCATCACATTCCAATATTCCATACAATTGACGTCACTTTGCTATGAAAGTTTGGGAGATAGTGGTAGAGCTAAGGGTGAGGAGGTGTGTGTCTATTTCCGAGAATCAGTTTGGGTTTATGCCGGGACGTTCGACAACAGAAGTCATCCACCTTGTTAGGAGATTGATAGAGCAGTATAGGGAGAAAAAGAAGGACCTGTATATGGTGTTCATCGACTTAGAAAAGGCGTACGATAAAGTTTCGAGGGAGGTTTTGTGGAGATATTTGCAAGCTAGAGGTGTACCCGTTGCCTACGTTAGGTTGATTAAGGACATGTATGATGGAGTAAAGACCCGAGTGAGGACGGTGGGTGAGGATTCGGACCATTTCCCAGTTATGATGGGGTTGCATCAGGGGTCGGCACTCAGCCCTTTTTTGTTTGCTTTGACGATGGACGTACTGACGCGCCACATCTAAGGGGAGGTGTCGTGGTGCATGCTATTTGCAGATGATATTGTATTGATTGATGAGATGCGAGACGGTGTCAACGCGCAATTAGAGGTATGGAGGCGGACC
>AWOL01S0011335.1:39910-65669 GCA_000715115.1 Nicotiana otophora | reverse complement strand
GATTAAGGACATGTATGATGGAGTAAAGACCCGAGTGAGGACGGTGGGTGAGGATTCGGACCATTTCCCAGTTATGATGGGGTTGCATCAGGGGTCGGCACTCAGCCCTTTTTTGTTTGCTTTGACGATGGACGTACTGACGCGCCACATCTAAGGGGAGGTGTCGTGGTGCATGCTATTTGCAGATGATATTGTATTGATTGATGAGATGCGAGACGGTGTCAACGCGCAATTAGAGGTATGGAGGCGGACCTTGGAATCTAAGGGTTTCAAGTTGAGCAGGACCAAGACAGAATACTTGGAGTATAAGTTCAATGGCGAGACTCAAGGAGGGGAAGGGGAGGTGAGGCTGGACTCATCCCTAGGAGAGGAAGTTTTAAGTACCTTGGGTCTATTATTCAAGGGGACGGGGAGATTGATGAAGATGTCACACATCATATTGGGATGGGATGGGTGAAATGGAGACTCGCTTCCGGTGTTTTCTGTGACAAGAAGGTGCCATCGAAACTTATGGGTAAGTTCTACAAAGTGGTCAGACCAACGATGTTGTATGAGGCTGAATGTTGGCCAGTCAAGATCGCTCTTGTCCAGAAGATGAAGGTAGCAGGGATGAGGATGTTGAGATGGATGTGCGGGCATACCGGGTTAGATAGGATTAGAAATGAGGTTATTCGCGACAAGGTGGGTGTGGCCCCTATTGAGGACAAGATGCGGGAAGCGCGACTTAGATGGTTTGGTCATGTGAGAAGGAGGAGCACAGACGCCCCGGTGAGGAGGTGTGAGAGGTTGACATTGGAGGGCTTACGGAGAGGTAGAGGTAGGCCAAATAAGAGGTAGGGAGAGGTGATTAGGCAAGACATGACGCTACTTCAGCTGACCGAGGACATGGCCCTTGATAGGAAGGTATGAAGGTCGAAGATTAGGATAGTAGAGTAGGTAGTCTACAGTGTTCATAACAGCAGTATTGGCACGCAGTCTCGCTTTCTGTTGGTAGTAGGTTTTTATGACTAACCGTTGTTTCCTTCATTGTTGATCACCTTACTATCTTTTTTTTTTTTTTTTGCTTTTATATGGCTTTTTGGTACTGTCCCTTCTTGTCTATATTTTCATTAATGTGGTGCTTCTGTTTGCCTGAGCCGAGGGTCTATTAGAAACAACCTTTCTATCCTCACAAGGTAGGGGTAAGGTCTGCGTACACACTACCCTCCCCAGACCCCACAGTGTGGGATAATACTGGGTATGTTGTTGTTGTATCAATCAGCATAGCACCCTAGAGGAGCTATTAAGTTCTTATCCTCCTCCCCACAAAAAAACAAATTTAAACAAGAAGGGGGGAATAAAAGAGCTGCTGTAGTGCATTCGATGCCAAAACAGCAGTTAAAGGAAATTTCATCCGTTGCCTCCTCAATAACAGCAAATTGTCCTTTGTATTATAAGAATTTTCTGATATTTGTGTTAAGCGAACACCTTTACGGAATTGAACTCGTTTTGAAATTAGAGTTAGGACATCTAGTACCAATAATTTGTCTTCTCTTTGTTAGATTATAAATTGACATGCATATGTTGCTACTTAACTGTCTGATTTCAAAAGGCTGATGCTTCTTTTCTGTCTACAATCTCTTGACATCTTTTTGGTGGCAGGTTTGTACCCAGCGATCCTGGAAACGACCTTATGGTGTTGGCCTGCTTGTAGGTGGGCTGGATGAATCTGGCGCTCACCTCTATTACAATTGCCCTAGTGGTAACTACTTTGAATATCAAGCTTTTGCCATTGGATCTCGTTCGCAAGCTGCAAAAACATACTTGGAGCGTAGGTTTGAGAATTTCACGGATTCTTCACGAGGAAGTCTGCTTAAGGATGCACTTTTTGCATTGAGGGAGACACTGCAAGGAGAAAAGCTGACAAGCACGAACTGTACGGTTGCTGTGGTAGGAATAGGAGAGCCTTTCCATATGTTGGATAAAGATACTATCCAAGGATTGATCACTGAATTTGAGTTAGCTGGTGAAGAAGCTCCTGCTGCAAGCACAGATGCAGCTGCTGACGCCGAATCAGCAGTACCTGAAGCAGGCGCCCCTACTGATGAAGGTGCTGCACCAATGGATATATGATGACGTTATGTTCTCCTTTGGATGTTATTCCTTCCATATGCAAAAGTTTCTTGTTAGAATATTGGGGTTTCTTTTGGCAGTGGACCATATTTTCTGGTTGGACTTTTTTGTTATGCAATTATGTTTTACTCCTTTTGCCGAGACATTTAGAGTGTCTCTGATCTTCGTCATAATTGTACAACATATGGTAATTTCATCAGTTGTTACCATGCATGAACTGGTGCCGAAATTTTACTTTGTGCCTCACCCAACTTGTGTGGGGGTTGTCCATGTTAGGCAAGCGTAATTCAGGATTTTAAATCACTGTTCCACAGCTTTTAGTGATATGGACCCAGACTTGGTATTAATATATACTACTATACTTTTTTAAAAAATGTCAAATATTATATACATAACTCGAGATGAAGATGGTGCATTTCTGTTGCGTTCAACATGGAGCCGTCCTTGCCACTAAAGATCTTTTGAACAAGTATTTTCCCCTTTATTCAAAGACAGATTCGATCTATCTTTTGTGTACTTGCGCTTTTACTGGAACATGACAGGGCAAGTTTTAAAAGTTTTACCTCTTTTGACTTCTGAAAAGTCACCAAAGTTGTCTAGGCAAGATAATTCTTGCCTGATATTCGAACAGTTGATTGAAAAAAGCTCTAATTGAAAGGCTTCAAAACATAAATCCTTTTGAAAAGAAAAATCTCAAATTAGACTAAGCGGAGGACAAAAAAAATTATGCAGACTGTCCTCCTGAATTTAGGTTGTGTATGGTTGAAATGTTAGTATTTTACACCCGAGTCTAGCAAGGAATTTCAAGAGAAAAAAGGACCTTAACTTTTTCTGTTCATAAATACTTTTGGCAACATGACAACCTTTGACTTCACAGTTCTATAATCTTTGGCGCAGGGTTATCCAATACAGGCAGGACGAAGCTATGTATGGCCAAGGGTGGTCAACTGAATATCTTTCGCCGAAAAATATAAAATATTACTACTTGTTATTGATTAAAAAATAGACTTTGAACACCCGTATTGAATTTTCTGGCTTCGCTTGGATCTCCATGAAATAATCAAGGCTTGCACAAGCTGGTCCCGTTAGTAAAAGAGATTCTCAATGATTACCAATCATTGGAAAAAGGACCAGTGAGCCAAAGAACATGGGTTTTAGGGAGAAATGTAGGGCTGGAACCTGAATTTCCTATGTTCTTACGTATCAGACCGTTTTTGCTGTATATCTACATAGATTCCTGCTGCAAGTTTCCAGAATATTACCTATAAATTTGAGAATAAGGGCCCTCCACTCCAATATTAAAGAATATCTCGAAGCAAGTTGTCTGAAGGGGATAATCTACCCCTTTTGATAATTCTGAGTGGCTTTCAGAAAGCAAACACTCAACCACAGAGACAATGAAAGTATTTCATTTTCAGAATGATAGATACTTCACAAAACTGGTCCTAATTAACAGGACCTTTTCCCTCTATAGCAGAATTAAAAGTCTGGTTTCCCCTTTTAAACATGAGAGTGAAAAAAGTAATACGGAAAAATCAGGTAACTTTGGAAGGAAGTGTAGTTAATGAATAGGTAATCAAGAAATTATCCAATAACAGTTCTTGTGTTGCAGGCAGCATTAGCTGTGGTGATTCACACAATTGTTTTATGAAAAATTCGTCAAATCAGAAGTAGTGTGCATTCGATCAGGCAAAGACCATACTAGCTTTGAAATGATTTGTTAGAAAATAACCAACAAGTGAAGGCTAATACATGTTTTATCAATTCGACGTAAGCAACAATTTCCAATCTTTTAAGCTTCAAATATATCACTTGAACAAAGCGTTATCAGTAGCTATATATCATTTGTGACCTCACTTTGCACTGTAAACATCAAGGATCCTGATTCTTGTCATAAAACAAAAATGTCAAATATTACGTACATAACTTGAGATGAAGATAGTTGGTGCATTTCCTTTGCGTTCAATATGGAGCCGTCCTTGCCACTAAAGATGTTTTGAACAAAAACTTTTCCCTTTATCCAAAAGACACAGATTCCATCCATCTTTTGCGTACTTGAGCTTTTACTCGAACATGACTGGACAAGTTTAAAACAACAACCCAGTATAATTCCACTAGTGGGGTCAGTGGCGAAGTCACATGGTCATAAGGGTAGTCAACTGACCACCCTTCGTCGAAAAATTACTCTGTGTATATAGGTAAAATATTACGTTTTAGATGTATATAACACATAAACACCCTTTGTCGCAAATATTTTTCACTTCTTTTAAATTTGAACATCCTTGGAGAAATTACTAGCTTCGCCACTGAGTGAGGTCTGAGGAGGGTAGTGTTTACGCAGACCTTACCCCTAACCTGGGTATAGAGACTGTTTCCGTTAGACCCTCGGCTCCTCCCTCCTTCTAAGAACTCTCCATCTTGCTCTTGGGGTGACTCGAACTCATAACCTCTTAGTTGGAAGTGGAAGGTGCTCACCACTAGAGCAACCCACTCTGGACAAGTTTAAAAGGTTTACCTATTTTCACTTCTGTGAAGTCACCAAAGTCGTCTAGGCAAGATAATTCCCACCTGATATCCGAGCAGACGATTGAAAAAATGCTCCAGTTGAAAGGCTTCAAAACATAAATCATTTTGACAAAGAAAACTATCTCGAATTAGACTAAGCGGAGGGCAAAAGAATGAGGCAGACTGTTCTCCTGAATTTAGGTTGTGTATGGTAGAAACATTGGTATTTTACTCCCGAGTCAAAAGGACCTTAACTTTTTCTGTTCATAAATACTTTTGGCAACATGACAAACTTTGACTTCACAGTTCCATTATCTTTGGGGCAGAGTTATCCGGTACATGCAGTGGCAAATCCAGAAAATTCAATAAGGGTGTTCAAACCTTTGCCAGTGGGCTATGTAAGGGTGTTCAAAGTCTATTTTTAATCAACAACAAGTAATATTTTACCTTATAAGGAGTATAATTTACCCTTGGTTGAACGTAGCTTCACCCCTGAATACATGTACTACTGGGAGGTAGTAGGTGTTGTGCGCAAGTTGGTGCGGACACTACCGTTAGTAAAAGAGATTCTCAATGATTAGCAATCGTTGGAAAGAGGACTAGTTAGCCAAAGAACATGGGTTTTAGGGAGAAAAGTGTGGGTGGAACCTGAATTTCCTATGTTCAGACTGTTTTTGCTGTATATCTACATAGATTCCTGCTGCAAGTTTTCCAGAATATTACCCACTATAAATTTGAGAATAAGGACCCTCCACTCCAGTATTAAAGAATCTCGAAGCAAGTTGTCTAAAAGGGGATAATCTACGCCTTTTTGATAATTCTTAGAGGCTTTCAGAAAGCAAACACTCAACCACAGAGACAATGAAAGTATTTCATTTTCAGAATGATAGATACTTCACAAAACTGGTCCTAATTAACATGACCTTTTCCCTATATGGCAGAATTAAAAGTCTGGTTTCCCCTTTTAAACATGAGACTGAAAAAACTAATACGGAAAAATCAGAGTAACTTTGGAAGGAAGTGTAGTTAATGAATAGATAGTGAAGAAATTATCCAAGAAATTATATGAGATGAGATGATAGTTTTTAATTGATGCCCAATCTGGTGGAAGCATATACGTCAAATGTGTGTGCAAACTTTAAATAAGCAAATTATCCAATCTCTAACCGTTTACGTGATTCACACAATTCAACATTATAGAGATTCTTGGTTCGAGTCTTATTTGGCGGGATGTGTCGCAGGCCTAATATAGATTATATATGTTGCTAACAGGTTTACTTACATGAGTCATGTTACACAATTCAGCAATATGTTCACAGGGCCTAATGCATCTATCTCCTTATCGTTTGAAACCTTTACATCACCCAAAAAAATGAAAAAAGAGAGAAAAGAAGCTGCTATTCCTCTTTCCCATATGATTCAGCCACTAGTTATCTTTTCAACGAAAATGCATTTCCCTTTACTCTACACATAAAAACAATATCCTCCATGATTACCAATCATAGGGAAGAGGGATTTGTGAGCAAAACAAGACGTATTTTATAGTGGGGCTTTATTCCATATCGTTTTCAAATAACCAGAATATTATTGTCATATATCAACGTAGATTCCTATTGCAACTTTTGCGGAATATTACCTTTGAAATTGAGAATGAGGGCCCTCCACTACTCCAGTATGAAAAGATCCCCAAACAACTTGTCTATAATGGAACATTCTATTTCTTCTTTGACAATCTTGAGAGGCCTCAGAATCCAAATAACTCAACTGTCAACTACACAGAGACACAAGGTGTTCCCATTTTCAGAATGACTGGAACTTTATAAGGAAGGTTCTAATTGGACCTTAGCCCTGTATGGTAGAATTAAAAGTTAGGTTTCTTTTTGGAGGCATGAGAGTGGAAAATAAACATTGGTCAAGTACAAGTAGTAAATTGCTTGATAATATTAGTTTTTTTGATGATTATATAAGTTGCCTGAAATAGTTTAAGCGTTGAATTAGCGATAAATAAAACGCCTACAGATTTGTGCAGTGTTCTTCTTTTCGCTTCGGTTTTCTTGCTATCTTGCTATTATTACTGCCCGTTGCTACTGTTTCTTTTTTCATCTTTACTTGAGTTGAGGGTTTATCGGAAATAGCCTCTCTACCTTTTCAAGATAGGGGTAACGTCTGCATACGCACTACTTTCTCCAAACCCCACTTGTGAGCTTGCACTAGGTTTGTTGTTATTGTTACATTATAATAACGAAGGGATTGTTATATGGTGATTGATAATATTGGCATTGCTATCCGGTGAATAAACTATACACTGTCCTCTGGTCAAACCACTAGTGCAGAGAAAATTATATGTTATCATATTAATGCAAATTTTATATAATATTGGTTTCTGTAGCTTAATGCATGCAGGAAACTTGTATTTGCTCTTATAAACCATCTTAAAGATTATGTCTGATGTAGGTACTTTGATTTCCTTCTGTCTTTTGAATCAACATTGATCATTTAGTTAGGGAAACCTTTCTAAATTAGAGGATTAGAATCATTAGGCAAAGGCAGTCTGTCAATTCAATTAGCTCAAAGGCCATTATGCTTGTGATCCAGGTAAAACTGAAGATATTGGCACAAATTAAAGAAGAATCATATTCTTCTGTACATGTACAGTCATAGCATAAAGTCCTAGATGAAAATGGTACGGCATATTTGACAGATTCCAAACAACTGGAATAAGGTACCTAATTACTGGTGTTAGTCCAAGTGAAGTTTGTTTTGATGATTGACAAAGGAACTTCAGTATGAATCAGGTCCATACACAGTATACACAGACACGGACAGATTCAAGCATAATGGATGCACGTGAAGGAGATAAGCTTACGTTGTTATATCTGATATCGCCTGATCGAAAATGTTGCATAAATGATAAGGAGAAGGACTCCTTACCCGAAGAGAACTTTATCCAAGATAAGGGAGCAGTTAGAAGTTGAAGATAACTAAAACTCTTCTACCAAGAAAGAGTAACATTAGAACTCTAGTTATTTCATATTCTACTAACTCTATATATTGCAGGATGTTCTCATTTTACAGGTACGCATAAACGCTAAAGTTAAATGTGAGTTCAGAGCAAAATAGCAAGGTATTTTGCAAGCAATTCTTGTGTGATTCAAGTGTGCGAACCTGAAGCTACATGAACCAGATAGAAGAACCAGTTCCAAGCGTCTGTATTTTATTCTAGTTCAATTGCAGTAAGTGTTTTCAATTTGTACCTTTCAACTTTATCTAGAAGCAATTATATTAGGTACTCTGAGTATTCAAGTTAGAGTTAACCCGAAGTTGTCACAACAGTTAGAGGCTGGTTTTCACAATGGGATTAGAGTTAATCCTTAGGTTTACAAAGAATTTTGTAAATGCTGTTTTGGCTCAGTGATTTAGTGAAGTATTGGGAAAAATCCTACTGAGTAGTAGGTTATATTTTTTTCACCTTTTAAGCCAGGTGTTTTTCACGTAAAAATACTTGTGTTCTTTACTTTTCGCATTTACTATTTTCGCAACAGTAGTATAAGGAGCACTTAGAAGAACTAGGTCCTTCTATAATCAGTGCACGTAAAAATTGGACACCACACAAATCACCCTCTCTTATGTGACATTGAAGTATAAAACATCAATTGGTATCAGAGCGGGTTATCCTTAAAGAGGCTAACACCTTAGGAGAAGATCAAGATGAGTGCACCACCTGGAAACTGGGAAGGGCAATCCATTGCTAGGCCACCACTCTTTAATGACCAGTATTACTCCTGGTGAAAAAACAGAATGAGAGATCACATTATAGGAGAGGACTATGAACTATGGGACATTTTCACCGATGGTCCACTGGCTACCTTGAAGCTAAATGCTGAAGGAGTAGAGGTTCCAAAGACAAGATCGGATTGCACTAGACTTGAAGAAATAAGAGAAGAATGCTAAAGACAAAAAATGACTTGTTTGTGGACTTGGTCCAGATGAGTACAGCTGAATCCAAAGTTGTACTACTGCTAAAAAAATTTGGGACACACTGTAAGTAGCTCATGAAGGAACACCTCAGGTGAAGAGATCCAGAGGAACTCTACTGTATTCTCAATATGAGAACTTTGCTATGAAGGAAGAAGAAATCATTCAAGAGATATACACAAGGTTCACTACACTAACAAATGAACTAAAGTCTCTTGGAAGGATTATTCCCGAAGAAGATAGAGTCAAAAAGATACTGACTACGGTTTTGCCCATCACTTGGGAGAGCAAAATAACTGCCATTCAGGAATCAAAGATTATTACTACTCTCCCACTGGATGAATTGATTGGAAATCTCACTGCCTATGAACTTAGGAGACAAACTATGAAAATGGATGTACCTAAGAAGGAAAAGATCTTGGTACTCAGAATCACTTAAGGTTCTGATCTAGAAGATAATGAAATGACTTTGATCACCAAGGACTTCAAGAAGTACTTGAGGAGAGGAAAAGGCTCTTAAAGAAGTGGAAACTATAGCAAGTTAAAAGCTCCTGAGAAGCAAACCAATGATGATTGCTACAAGCATGGAAAGACTGATCACCACATCAAAAACTGTATGGAAAATTGGATGGAAGAAGGAAAGAGCTGAATGAATGAACAGGAAGAAGGAACATGCTAAACCCAAGAAAGGCAACAACCAAGGATCAACCAAGGCTATGGTCGCTTCTTGAGGAGAAAGCTCAGATGAAAGCTCAGATGAAAGCTCAGAGGATGAACAAGCACTTATAGAAATTGGAGAGTCTGATGAAGAAACTAAGGTAAGTGTAATTCATCTCAAAGACAAGATTAAATTATTGTCTAAAGAAAGGTTATCTGAGTTACTTCTAGAACTAATTGATGAATCAGAGGATGTAAACAATGAAAAGGAACAGTTTTCTAAAGAATGTGTGATTTTGAAGGCTAAGTGCAAAAACCTGAAACTTAGGGTTAGTGAAACTGTAAGTAAAAATACCATATTGAAGAACCGGGTTCATGCACTTAACTCAACTATCCTAGAACTTAGATATGAAAATCTAAAACTGAAATTAGGAACAGGCAAAAAGACAACTAGCTGATCACACACAACTCACTCTAGAAGAAAATGTAGGAAAAATAAAAGATGAGTTGTATAATAAGGATGAGAAGGTAAAAATCCTAAAGGAGGATATAAGCAAGTTTAAGCATGAGCTAGGCAGAACTTGTAAATGGAACAACTCCTCCGATGCACTTTCTTGGCTACAAGAACACCATAGTAGCAATAGAAGAGGATTTGGTTTTGGGAACCTGGCACCTAAGTGGGATCCCAAAAACAAGTATATCACACTTCCTGAGAATAAGATTTGCACACACTGTGGTAAAACAGGTCACTATAAAAGTGAATGCACTGCAAAAGAAAAGGCAAGTCAAAAGAACAAAGAATTTGTTCAAGGGAAGAATAGGCTACCAAGATGGGCTAAAAAAAATTTGATTCATCCTTTTGCCTATAGAAAGGGACCCAAACTAGTTTGGGTTCCTAAGACTAACCCCTGATTTCCTTTTGCAGGTCCAAGTGAAGGGGAGCAGCCAAATATGGTATATGGATAGTGGCTGCTCAAAGCACATGACAGGAAATAAGAACCGGTTCCTTTCACTTGAGGACCTTAAAGGAGGTAATGTCTCCTTTGGAAATGGGAAGAAATGAGAGATCATTGGGGTTGGAAAGGTAGGTAAGACTGATTCTCACTTTATTGAGAACGTCTACTTAATAGATAGACTGAAGTACAATCTAATAAGTGTATCACAATTATGTGATAGAGGTAACATGGTAGCATTCACATCTACCAAATGTTTTGTGATTAATCTTACCACTGACAAGATAATTTTGCAGGAAAAAAGAGTGAACAACACATATGTTGTAGATCTGTCCACACTTTCAGAAATGAACTCACTTGCTTAAGTATGTTGGATAATGATCCCCTCCTTTGGCACAAGAGACTTGGACATGTCAGTCTAAGTCAACTCAACAAACTAGTCTCCAAGGACTTGGTGATAGGACTGCCTAACATTAAGTTCAAGGAAGATAAAGTTTATGAAGCTTGTGCAAGGGGAAAACAGGTAAAACCCTCTTTTAAAAGCAAGAATATGGTAAGCACCACCAGAATGATGGAACTGGTCCATATGGATCTTTGTGGTCCAATGAGAACATTAAGCAGATGTGGTAAGAGATATGTGATGGTGCTTGTTGATAATTATTCTAGGTTTACTTGGATATTATTTTTAAAATCTAAAGATGAAGCATTTGACATGTTTACTTCTTTTGTTAGAAAAACTCAGAAACAACTAGATAATCAACTTGGATCAATTAGGTCTGATCATGGTACTGAATTTGAGAATGCTAAATTTGCTGAATATTATGATAAGCATGGCATAAATCATAATTTTTCTGCTCCTAGGACTCCACAACAAAAATAGAGTAGTTGAAAGAAATAATAGGACACTTGAAAATATGGCTAGGACTATGCTTCTTTCTAGTAAACTGCCCCATAGTTTACGGGCAGAAGCTGTGAACACTGCATGTTACATCATAAATAGGTGCATGACTAAAACTCTTGTTGAGAATACTCCCTATGAGTTACTTAAAAGGAGAAAACCAAACATATCCCATCTTAGGGCATTTGGATGCAAGTGCTTTGTGCATAATAATGGTAAAGACTCCCTAGGTAAGTTTGATCCAAAAGTGATGAGGGGGTATTCTTGGGATATTCTTCACATAGTAAAGATTATAAGATCTATAACAAAAGAACTATGTATGTATAAGAAAGTATACATGTGGTTTTTGATGAAACTAACATTCTTTCTGAGAGGCAGGAACATGATGATGAACCAATTGGGCTGGTAAGAAACTCAAATGAAACCACAGCCCAGACTGAAGCTGCACCAGAGGAAGGAACATGTGATGGAACATGTCCTTCCACCTAGGGCAAATTGATTGGCGGAACTGAACAAAAAGGAAGTGATCCTCAAATCTCGAGGGAACCTGTCCGTGAACCTGTTCCTCAGTAACAAATCATTGAAGGAACATCTACGGGAAACCAGTTGGTTGTGAAACCTTACAAGTATCAAAGTTCTCATCCCATTGAGAACATAATTATTGATCCAACCTATGGAATCAAAACCAAATCTTCGTTGAAGAATCTTTGTGCTTTTGATGCTTTTCTATCTCTTACTGAACCTAAAAATGTTGCTGAAGCTTTGCAAAATACAGAATGGGTGAATGCAATGCAATATGAACTCAACCAATTTGAGAGAAGTTAAGTTTGGCATCTAGTACCAAGACCCAAGGACATATCAGTAATTGGCACAAAATGGGTCTTCAGAAACAAACTTGATGAAGATGGAACAGTTACAAGAAACAAGGCAAGATTGGTGGTTCAAGGATATAGTCAAGAGGAGGGCATAGACTATGATGAGACTTTTGCTCCAGTTGCAAGATTGGAGGCAATTAGACTCCTTATAGCCTTTGATGCTTATATAGAATTCACTCTCCATCAGATGGATGTCAAGAATGCCTTCTTCAATGGCTATCTAAAGGAGGAAGTGTTTGTCAAGCAACCTCCGGTCTTTGAAAGCAAGGAATGTCCTGATCATGTGTACAAGTTTGATAAGGCACTTTATAGGCTCAAGCAGGCACCAAGAGCATGGTATGAAAGATTATCAAAATGCTTGCTTGAGCATGGCTACAAGAGAGGTAAAATTGACAATATTTTATTCTAGAAAGAAAAATGTAAAGATCTCCTGGTAGTTCAGATATATGTTGATGATATAATCTTTGGAGCAACTACTGATAAGTTAAGTAAAGAATTTGCCAAACTAATGGGGAGTGAATTTTAAATGAGTATGATGGGTGAGCTTAATTTCTTTTCAGGCTTACAAATTAAACAAAATTCAAATGGAACTATGATCCATCAGCATAAGTATGTAAAAAAGTTGCTTAAAAGGTTTAAAATGGAAGATTCCAAAGAAATTGACACTCCTATAGCAACTGCCACAAAATTGGATGAAGATGAACCTAGTTCATCTGTTGATCAGAAGTTGTATAGGGGAATGATTGGCTCTTTATTGTATCTTACTGCTAGCAGACCTGATATTGTTTTCAGTGTAGGCCTTTGTGCTAGATTTTAGGCAAATCCAAAAGAGTCTCACTTGACTGATGTCAAGAGGATCTTGAGATACCTAAAAAGCACCACTGACCTCTATCTATGATATCCAAAAGGTAGTAATTTCAATCTAGTGGGATATGCTGATGTTGATTACGTAGGTTGTCTTGTAGATGGAAAGAACACCTCATGTATTGCACATTTTCTTGGCTCATGCCTTGTGTCTTGGGCCACCAAAAAGCAAAATTCTGTGGCCTTATCTACTACTAAAGCTGAGTATGTTGTTGCTGGCTTATGTTATGCTCAATTGTTGTAGATCAAATAACAATTAATGGACTTTGGAATTGATGTAGGTTGTATCCACATCTTTTGTGATAACACCAGTGCAGTTAGTATGACTAAGAACCCGGTTCATCACAAAAGAACGAAGCACATAGATGTTAGGCATTACTTTTTAAGGGACAACTATGAAAAAGGTTTGATCATTGTGAAATTTTGTGCTACTAACAAGCAAATAACTGACATCTTCACAGAAGCTCTAAGTAGAGATCACTTTTAAAGGAACAAGTTGGAATTAGGGATGATTAAGATCACCTAAAAGGAACCAGATCTAACTCAAAAAATTGGTTAGAAAAATTATGAATTTTCGTAAATAATTAGATTAGATTTTGCTCAGTCTCATACTTTCATTAGTATACTCTTGTGCCATGTGCTAAAATGACTCGTTAATCTCTAATGATATTATCTTTATTTTCTTAGAAAATTCAGACTTACACAAGAGATTTCTCAGTGAAGAACCTGGTTCATCAAGACTACTTGGTACGTACTCTCCACTCTGCATATTTTAAAATAATTATATTTGGATCATGATTAAGAGGATAGTCCCATTCAATCCTAAACTCCTTGATCTTATCAGTTACGAAATGAACCGGTTTCATTCAAATAGAGTCCAAACCACATTAAGTGCCTAGATTCTAGGGACACTCTTCAACATCTTTTTAAACTGACTTCCAATTTTATTAGACTTCTAAAAAGGTTGTCGTTACCCAATTAAATATCTCCCCTTTAAATTGATTAGGCTTTACTTGTTTCTTCACTTCTAAATTTTCAAGCCGTCAAAACTTTCTCTATCTTCTCTCATCTTACTAACACACACAAAATCATCCTCTCTCATACCCAAACATAGAAATGGTGAATCCTTCTGAGAATCCTTCATCACCACCCAAGGAAATCACACCCACACCATCTATCATACCTTCAACCATGCCAACCTCTAAGAAAAGTAGGGTCAAGATGTTTGTTTGCAAGGTTGTTGCGGGAAGAGAATAAATCAAGAAAATTAATGAAAAATTGAAAGCAAGTCGAGAGGAAGAAACCCAAAAATTTGATGAATCATTAAAATCTTCTACTGAGGGGGAAGAAACTATTTCTTTTGAAACAGAACATGTAACATCTGGCCCAAAATCTACTACTGAAATCATCTATGAGGTTGCGGAAAATTTGGAGAATTGGTTCATTATGGTGGGAACTGTGGCTGGAGTTGAGTCTACTGAGTTTGGGCGAATAGGTGGTAAAGATAAAAAGAGAAAATAAAAAGAGAGTGAGGATGTTCAAGATGTTGTGAGGGGTATTGAAAAAGGAGTGGATGAAGGGTCACCCACTCCTACTGGTCTGACTGAAGAAACCGGAGCAATGATAGTGTGGAGTGAGAAATAAGCTGGAGAAGAAGAAAGTGTAAAAGAAAAAAGGGGGAAGTGGGTATGGAGAAACTGCTGAGGGGTTGGTTTGATTAGGGAGAGATGTTCAAGAACCTATTTCATCTGAACATGAAACCCTCGCAGACCTACTGAAAAAGGTGACTGACAGTTATAATCCCAAATTGAAAGAAAGTTCAGGAGTTAAAATCCCTGGCATTTCTAAGGCAAACAAAAAGAGAAAGGCTACCTCTTCTATCCCTGTAGAGACTCCTCCTACAAGAAAAAGAGCTATAAGAAGTCAGAAGAAGTAGAGTGAGGCTGAACTGGAAAAGGCCTTAGAAGAAAGTAAGAGAAAAGCTGTTGCTAAGGGAAAAAAGAAGGTGGTTGAGCTTGTTGAGGCTGTTGAAATTGATGAGATGGACCTGGTCCTTTGGGATGAAGAGGAGACAGAAGAAATGAAGGTTATGACTCCAAAGGCAAAGAAAGCCAAGACTTCCACAAAGAAGTCTGTTTCAAAAACAAAGTCTGCGGAGCCATCTACTTTGAATAAAAGAACCAGGTCTACATTGAAATAAAGAAAAGTGAAAATAGTGGAGGAAGAAGAATGGAGTGAAGAAGAAGAAGAAGAAAAAGAATCTGATGCTGAAAAGGACAAGATGGTTAAGTGGGAAGAGAACCATCTTGAAAGGTAGACTCCTCATGGACTTGGAAGAGGAAGGTATGTTAATGCTGCTGGAGAAGTTATAATTGCAAGGATGGAAGGACATGGTCCTTCAGATGGATGGAAAGCTGGCCAGAACTGAGATTGTGGAGTTCATGGCAAATTGTGAGATCAAAGATGGTAGGGTCACCAGTGTGGTAAAGGGGGTGACAATGAATTTTGATGATAAAGAACTGGGATAGATCTTAGGTGTACCTGCTGAAGGGTACAATGATTATAAGAAGCTTAAATGGCCAAGTCTAGAGAATCTCCCTATTGCCCTTGCCATTACAAGAAAGTTTGGTGACAATGATGAAGAGCTTGAGCCCAAGGCTGTGTATAAAAGTAAGATGAATCCACCCCACAAAGTGCTGTTCGAATTTGTTAACAAAGTTGTCCTACCTAGGCAGGAAAGGAGGCACATTGTCACATTCATGGACATGGTCCTTATGGAATGTTTGGACAGTGGGAGGTAAATCAATTTGCTTGGATTTATTATTTAGATTCTTGATAGGGTTCTAACTGGCACCAAAACTCATGCCATACCCTATGATTTTATTCTCACGGCTGTACTTGCACACTTCAAGTTACCCATCAAGAAATGGGAAGTTGGTATAAGCAAGGATCACTTTGGGACAAACACTATGATTGCTTGTGACTATGAAGTCCACACCACTCCCAAAGAACCTGGTTTATCCAAAAGGTACATGTGAACAGCAAAATGAGAGCCTTGGTGCAAGAAAGTGGGGCTAAGAATACTGAAATTAAAAGGCTGAAGAAGAGGTTAGCAGAAGCGGAGACTGAGAGATGCTCTCAGAACTGAGTTTGCAAAGGAGAAGGAGAAGAATGATGGCATTCTTCATGACATGCTGAAACTGCTTCAAGCCAAGAACCAAGAACCTGGTCCTTCCCAGCCTTAAGCTTTCCTAGTCTAGTTAGACCAGTCAGTGACCCGAATGGGATTTTTTTGTTTCTTTTGCTCATGATCCAGTATTTTTATTTCTCTTTATGCTTTGTGGATGACTAAATATCAATTATACAATAACAACAACAACAATAACGACCCAGTGAAATCCCACTAGTGGGGTCTGAAGAGGTTAGTATGTACGCAGACCTTACCCCTACCCTGAGGGAGTAGAGAGGTTGTTTCCGAAAGACCCTTGGATCAAGAAGACAAAAAGAGACAATATCAGTATCACCAATAGAAATCATAGGAAAAATAACATCATGGAAATGAGAAAGTAGATGCAAAGCAAACACAATAGATAGTACATAGACCCGACACTATGGTAAATAAATGAGTAGTAAGATATAACAATGCCACTAGCTGACATTGACAAAAACCCTACCAGACTAGCCTCACAATGGTACGAAGTAAGGGAGACTCAACTACCTTCTAACCTATAACCCTAATACTCGACCTCCACAATTTCCTATCAAGAGCCATGTCCTCGAAAATCTGAAGCCTCTCCATGTCCTGCCTGATCACCTCTCCCCAATACTTCTTAGTCCTTCATCTACCTTTTCTCGTGCCCTCCAAAGCCAGCCTCTCACACCTCCTTACCGGAGATTTGGGCTTCTCCTTTGTACGTGTCCGAACCATCTGAGCCTCATTTCCCGCATCTTGTCATCAATGGGTGCCACGCCCACCTTCTCCCGAATATATTCATTTCTAATCTTATCCATCCTAGTGTGTCCGTACATCCACCTCAACATCCTCATATCTGCTACTTTCATCTTCTGGATATGTGAGTTCTTAACAAGCTACCACTCAACCCCATACATTATTGCCAGTCTAACCACCGCTTTGTAAAACTTACATTTGAGTGTCGGAGGCACTCTCTTATCACACAAGACTCCAGATGCTAACCTCTACTTCATCCACTCCACCCCAATACGGTGTGTGACATCCTCATCAATCTCCCCTCCACTCTAGATATCCGACCCAAGGTACTTGAAATTGCCACTACTTGGTATGACCTGTGATTCAAGCCTCACTTCCACACCCACTTCCTTCGGCTCAGTGCTGAACTTACACTCCAGGTATTCCGTCTTCGTCCTGCTCAGCTTGAAACCCTTAGACTCAAGGACCTGTCTCCAGAATTCCAACCTCTCATTAATATTGGTTCGCGACTCATCAATCAGAACTATGTCATCGGAGAATAACATACACTATGGCACCTTCCCTTGAATATGGTGTGTTAACGCGTCCATCACCAGGACAAATAAGAATATGGTGTGTTAACCCGAGTCTTAGCCCCATCATGCATGTCCTTAATTGCCCAAATATAGGCAGCCGACATGCCTTTTGCCTCTAAGCATCTCAAGAGAACTTCTCTAGGAACCTTATCGTATGCTTTATCTAAATCAATAAACACTATGTGCAGATCCTTCTTCCTCTCCCTGTACCATTCCACCAACCTCCTAATAAGGTGTATAGCTTCCGTAGTAGAATAATCCGGCATGAACCCAAACTGGTTGTCGGATATAGACACTGTCCTCCCCACCCTCGCTTCAACCACCCTCTCCTAAACTTTCATGGTATGATAAGTATTAATTATAATAAACTGTTTTTGTGCTATAATTATTTGTTGATGCTTCTTATATGGCTAATATCATTAGATTGATAAATGATACTTGATTCCATGATTGCATTTGAAGTAGCCCCAGTGGCCATGAGTGATTTCTATTAAAATCTGGTTATTTAACATAATTTCTATGCAACTTTTCGATGATGCCAAAAGGGGGAAGATAGGCTGTGCTTTTACTTTGGACTATGATGTTTATAACCTAATGAACCTGGTCCCTGATGACTTGTGACCTTAAAATGGAAAGTGTTCTAACATTGTGTTGATGTTGAGCTAAGTTGGCATAGGGCCTATGCTTATGAAAAGCACAAAGTTTGTCATCATAAAAAAGGGAGAATTTGTTGATCCAAGTGAAGTTTGTTTTGATGATTGACAAAGAAACTCCACCATGAACCAGGTCCATATACAGTGTACACAGACAAGGGTGGATTCGAGCATAAGGGATGCACGTGAAGGAGATAAGCTTAAGTTGTTATATCTGATATCTCATGATCGAAAAGGTTGCATAAATGATAAGGAGAAGGACTCCTTACTCGAAGAAAATTTTATCCAAGATAAGGGAGGAGTTAGAAGTTGAAGATAACTAGAACTATTCCACCAAGGAAGAGTAGCATTAGAACTCTAGTTATTTCTTATTCTACTAACTCTATATATTGCAACATGTTCTCATTTTACAAGTACGCATGCACAAATGCTGAAGTTAAACGTGAGTTGAGAGAAAAATGGAAAGGCATTTTGCAAGCAATTCTTGTGTGATTTAAGTGTGCGAACCCGAAGCTACATGAACTAGATAGAAGAACCAGTTCCAAGTGTCTGTCTTTTATTCTAGTTCAATTGCAGTAAGTGTTTTCAATTTGTATCTTTCAGCTTTATCTAGAAGCAATTGTATTAGGTACTCTGAGTATTCAAGTTAGAGTTTACTTGAAGTCGCAACAGTTAGAGGTTGGCTGCCACAACGGGATTAAAGTTAATCCTTAGGTTTACAAAGAGTTTTGTAAATGCTGTTTTGGCTCAGTGATTTAGTGAAGTGTTGGGAAAAATTCTATTGAGTAGTAGGTCATAGTTTTTTCACCTTTTGAGCCGGGTATTTTCCAAGTAAAAATACTTATGTTCTTTACTTTCTGTATTTACTATTTTCGCAACAGTAGTATAAGGAACACTTAAAAGGACCAGGTCCTTCTATAATCAGTGCACGTAAAAATTGGACACCATACAAATCACCCTCTCTTGTGTGGCATTGAAGTATAAAACATCAACTGGTACATATATATGAATATGATAGTCTACTCTAACTGGTTGTGGCAGAATGATGTTAATTTTGGATAAAAGAATTTACTTAGAAATCTTTTATCATTTCTCTTCTAACCACGGTGAAGAAAACTTTCAAAAAACAAATAGAGATAGGTTAGAAAGTATGATTAACTATGATGTTTGGCCAAAATCTTATATTTTTAGTACATTACTCGCCTTACATGTTGTTATTTTAGTGGTTAATTGTGCGACATTTGAGCTAAATTATGTTGTTGTATGTGTAGGAGCATCACAAGACCAAGACGAGTGAAAGTTGCACAAAAGGAGGGCAAAAATACGAGAAAAGAGCACAAAAGCACGAAGTACTCAAGCCTAGCTACAGGCCAGGCGTAGCCAGCTTGGTCGTGCTAAAGGCTAGGCGTAGCCAGCTTGGCCGCGCTATAATACTGGCCTTGTGAGGTCTGTATCCCGATAGTCAAAAGTTCGCGAATTAAAAGACTCTGACCCGGATTTGGACTCAAGGACTTCAACCCTAGCCTTTAAATATGCCCTAAACATGTCTAAAGGAGGGGAGACGTTTTTGGAGAGGGGATTCGACCCAAGGAGGCGAGAACAACTAGGAGCAAGGCGGAGAATTCTTCTACGAGTTTTTCACTTTCTTCTTCCTATTTCCATTATCGATTATGAATTCTAGTATTGTAATTTTGCATACTATTATGAATAGCTAATTTGTTATCTAGGGTTTTGATGGAACCTTTTGTAGGATGAATTCTTATTACGTTTTCATATAATTGAGCCGTTGGATTTCTCTACTTGTTCAACTACATATTTAATTATTGTTGTTGATTGAACGACCATCAATTGGATGTGCCTATTTAGTATGTATTACTAGAGAGAAGGTACATATTTAGGTAGTTGTCGAACAACATCACTCCTGACGTATGTGAGAGATCAATATGGAGGGTTTAAAAGCGGGATTAGAGATAACGAAATCTTGGTGTGATCGTAGTGAGCGGTGAATTAGTGTCAGCTAGCGTAGTTCGAGAGAATACGTAAAGTGAATTGTGGTAGTTGCTTGAGAGAGAGCTACGACATCCAAAGTACTCACGATCGGTAGAGAATACTTAGGCGAAATTATAGAAGACGTAGGGGGAAAGATTTTGATAATTGAGAAAATCATAACTCGAGACCTCCTTAATCTTTTCTCCAACCCCTAGTATCTTTAATTGTTAATCTACTACTTTAATTTGTTAGTTATATATAAGAATTTTAATATTTATAACTTAGGAATTGTTCAAACTTGTATTCCTAGTGAAAGTGAACAGTTGTAGCTGAACCTTAGTTCTCTGTGGGATTCGACTTCGGACTTTTAGACCGGATTATATTTGCAACGACCACTTATTCTTGTTAGGACTAGAGTTGGACGAGATCAAACTCTAACGATTGTTTAATAGACAACGAGTAGAGTGCATAAGCCCTTTAAGAGATAGAAGTGCATACTAAATAGAGGAACTACCGATTTGGCGATCACAGATCATGTGTTGATAATATCAGTGGTGGCTCATTATTTTGATAAATTTTTTGACTTTATATTCATAATGATGTGATGCTTGCCTTTGGCACTCCGGAGAAACAAATCTTGGTTGGGCCTACATTTACTTGTTATTTATGAGAGAGTATTAATCTAATGTTCAAAAATCAAAATAAACAACACTACTGCTAAACATTGTACCCAATTGTCAAAAAAGGAGCTACAAGTGAAGGGTAATACATGGTATTCCAACTTGATGTGGATAACAAGCAACATTTTCTAACCATAAAGATGGCCGCAATATCTGGATGGATTTTCTAATAGACTATGATTTAATTGATGTAGCGCGTAAATCTTAGCTATTAGAATTAGAATTAGGGGGATCTAATCCTCTCCAGCTAGGTGATCCACTTGCTGATGATATTATAAAAAGCAAAACCAGGGACTTCACAAGAATTAAATTTAAAGTCTGTCTGTACATACATTAATATTATCTTATTTTCCTTCCACATCTTCCGATTAGCCTCATTTCAGATTGTGGCTCTTAAGACAAGAATCACATTTATGTGTAACTCCTCTCCAAGAAAATGAAAAGATATTCCCCAACATATTTTTATTTCAGGAATTCGGTATTCTAAACTCATTGGACCAATCGAGAAACCAAGATTACTAATAAGGTGATTCAAAAAATACAATTATATATATATATATATATATATAAATAAGATTTAATTGAACCTCTTCCTTACCTTTAGCTCCGCCATTGGTTGGACCGACTAATTCGATTTCGCACCAAATAGGGCAACTAAGAGTGTAAAGCTCCCTACCAAGAACTTTTATTCCCAAAGGTCCGAATCCAAGACTTTTAATTTAGGGCGAAGGAATCTCAACCATTCCACCACAACCCTATACGGTATTCGCCAACTTGCTACACCCCAACACCTTCTGCTCCTCCAGTTTATAAGTAGCATAGCTTAGCAATCTCTTGTCAATACCATCCTCTTGGCTTAATCCTATTCTTTCTACTGAGGCAAATTAAATCTTCACTTTCCTCCAAAACTTGTTCTCCTTGTCTGGTTTACAATCTTCATTGCAATCATACTCTAGCCATATTCTTGATCACAAGTCACTACATAAATTATTAGCTCAAATAATATTATTCTGCAATGGCTACTTGGACAGCAAAACAGAACAAGAAATTCGAGGAGGCATTGGCTTTATATGACAAAGACACTTCTGATCGCTGGAATAATATTGCAAGGTGTGTAGGTGGAAAATCAGCAGAGGAAGTGAGAAGGCATTATGAACTGCTTGTAAAGGATATCATGCAGATAGAAAATGATCAAGTACCTTTGCCCAATTACAGAACTGCTGGAAGCGATGGCAGAGGTTATGCTAATGAACAAAGGTATAGTACTATAACTCATTGCTTCTCATACAAATTACCTATGTCGCTCGGACTCTTCAAAAATATGGTCGGTTGGTTCCTCCCAAAACTATGCTTTTGGAGAATGCCATCATTTTTGAAGGGTCCAAGCAACATAATAAACTAATTTCTACCAACAAGACAGTCACATATTTCCCATTTTTAAGGCTAAGTGTACTGTAGTATCCTCCTGCCAACGATGTTATTGTCTATCATTTTTTCCTATTTCCAGCTGTTTCCTCCCCATGATAAAATTTACCTTATACACTGTTAATGTATCTTAACACATTGTAGTAGGTTATTACCTGCATTAATTTTGAATTTAATAATTCCTCATTATGACACGTTGTAGTAGGTTACTCGCGTTATTTTTCAGTTTATTAATCCCTTGTTATGGCAAAAAACGATCACCAGTAGAATTCTTTAGGTGACCTGATAGTGTTTCTGGCACAATGTAGTGTATGCTAACGATTATGATACACTTAATAAACGAATAAATTTATGGAATTCTGAGGCTTTCTTTGTGGTGGGTTTTCTTGCCGACTGTCATTGTAATAGCTTTAGTTAAGGCAAGTGTATTCACAAGATTCCCTCCTGATAATATATAGATATACACACAAATTAGAAGACATATATTTTAAAAAATAAAAATATACTTGAAACTTCCAAATTGTTTGATTTTTACTATCTTAGGAAGCTGTGCATGTTACTTATTTAAGCTCTTAAGCAACCCCACATGAAATCTAATCCTACTTGTTTAAGCTCCTAAGTAAACCACGTGAAATCTAATCCCACTTGTTTAACAGCACATGCATATTGTCCTACATCTTAACCTCTGATCACCTCATTATACTAAACAAAAATTGTTTAACAATTGTACGTATCTTGTCTCGATAAGTATCATAACATACTTTATGAGTTCCTCACATTCTTTCATGGCTCTTCAGCAATCCCAAGTTTCTGCTCTAGCTAGCTATAAGATAGTTTAAGCATTCTATAAGCAATAATTGATACTAGTATACTACAATATCAATCTTGTACATACTCACAATGTAAAACAAAGCTTTACACTATCAATGTTACTAACCTCTTATAGCATTTTTGTCTGCCTTATTTAAGTTGTAGTTATTTTTTAAGTAATCGAATTAGCGGAAAAAATCTTTTACATTACTCGTTTTTAATACTATTATTTTACTAAACAGGCTTATCAAGAATCTGAAGTTACAGTGAGAAGAAGATTACATTGATGCTCAATACCGTCAGAGGATCAAGTATAATTTGTTTACATCTTCCCCTTCAGCTATCCTAGCCTAGTTTCTTGTATTACAAACTTTTTCTACTAACGTACTACTACTATTATTGTTCATCCATGTCTATTTTGCTTTGTGTTAAATTAACATGTATGGGAATTAAACAATGTCTCCTTTTCTCTCTTTTTCTTTTAAATTTTTGCCTTTCGGGTGTCAAATTAAAAAGGTATTTGGGTGACCTAAGTTTCCACCCGTGATCCTCTTGGCCACGTGATGCAATTTTTACTGTTGTATCAAGGTTTTATTCATTTCTTGAGTGTCAAAAATGTACGTCCACAAATATACATTCAAAAAGTACGTAGCTTAAAAAACAATGTCTTGAGGAGAAGAAAAAATTGTTTTCATTTATGTTTGTGTTCCGCCTCCAAAGTCAGTCATCTTTGTCCAAATATATAAGACAAAATATTCTCAACCAAATATATAAGACAAAATATTCTCAAATAATTTTATTTCTTTTTATTCTACGTCTGGATTAACTCAAACCGAATGAAAAGGAAAGGGATAGTCAAATTGCAATCCACTTTGTACGTTTGCTAGCAGACCACTTACGCTGACACTTCACTCCGATTACCAAGATCGAGGACGAGTAAATTGTAAAATTATTATAATCTAATCAGATTATCATTTGAATAGATCACATCTGAAAGTACTCCGTTGGCAGGACGGATATAGCGTATACTTGACGGGTTCAATTGAATCCAAAAACAAATTAAAGTACTTATGGATGTGAAACATGACGTCAATGCGCCTAATTTTCCATTTGACTTTCAAGTCGTAAAAGATATCATATGTAAAGAGCAGCCCAAGGGGTATCACACCCGTTCGTCGAAAAGCACACTGTTTAGCTCACTAATCTATATTATTATAAAAACATGAATACAATATCGATTTAGAATTTTTTTTATAATATTAAGTATAATAACTCATAATAAAAAAACATAATCGAAATTCTAGATATTAGCCTTAAAATCCTACTTTAATTTTAGGACATAATACTACATGTTAGGAATCTTACGTGATTACCTTTAGAAATCCTATTAGTATAATTACTATCGGACTGTCTAATTCATATAAAATTGAACAAGTAAATATCTTTAGTCATGTAATCCTATTGCTTTTAGAATCTACTTCTTAAAAATTTCTATTATAAATTTAATTCGAAAACGTATTATAATGCCCTACTACTAATTTAATTTGAGAATATATTATATTGTTCAAATCCATTTAGAAAAAGGAGAACCTATTTGTTAAATGTTGAACGACTAAAATATCCCTAAAATATTAATCAACTTTTATGCCCTTAAATATTTATATAATTTAAGGATTAAATTGTAAATTATCCAAGGCTAGAATTCTTTTCAAATCTAAACTAAACTTCTAACGTCAAAAACCTCACCGTAATAAATTTTGCATTGAATTCTTATACCAATCAGGCATCCTACTTCCATACAAGTCCCACATGAATAAGAATACCTCGAACCACACCTTACTGTTATAAAAAAAAAGTTTTACAATGCCTTTTTTGCCGTAGATACTCTCACGAGTGTATAGCCGCATGGACCTCTAGCCGGATGAGTTCCGGACGGATAGTTACTTTATATGTTGGTTATAAGCATGTCAAAAGCTTCTCTTTCTATTTGCAAACAAAAGATAATTTTCCTAACATGATTTGTTTTGCTTTCTTTTTTGTTCCCTTATTTCTTAATGTTAGAATCTTTTAGTTTTATGTGATGTGGAGTTAGATCTGAAAAAGGATAATATTTGTTTATAGAATATTCCTCATGTCTACCGATGAATAAAGAACGACTAAAATATTTTAGTTATTTTAATTAAAAAATTTTAACTAAAATATTCTGAAATAGAGAATAATATTATTTTGAAATATTTTAGTCGTTCTTCAGTTGATTGAATATTTACGTGCAACGCATATACACGAATAATTTATGTCAAATGTTAAAGGACTAAAATATCCTCAAAACTTTCATAGATTTTTATGCCCTTAAAATTTTGAGTTAAAGATGCATTTAATTGTAATATTCCAAATATTACCCCGAGAATGAAATTCTTTCCGGATTAAAACTCCACATCCGACAGCAAATTCTTACTCTACTAATATCTAAAACTTCTAATACAACTACAAATTGGTAACGTTGGAAATCATTATGAATTGGATAAACTTCTAATATATTTATACTATACTTGTCATTTGATAAACAACGTGCATAAAACATTGTTGCATTCTTTATTCAATGTATAAATTTATTCGTATCATTGTGTAATTTTAAAATATTTAGTTCTATTTTGTGATGATTATCACAACGTTATTAGGATTTGGTTTGCATTACAAATATATAACTTTTATTTTAAGAAACTCATTATCTAACTCTAACATTTATTTATGGTACGTGTTTGTAATATTTGAAATAAAATATTTGTATAACACACGAGCATAGAGATTATTATTATCTATATTATATATATATATATAT
>AWOL01S0011335.1:13840-32643 GCA_000715115.1 Nicotiana otophora | reverse complement strand
GCACGATCCATAGATGCATCTATCCTGCCGAGGCGTTCGGCCCGCTCCACAAGAAAGGAGGACATTTTCTTATGTACCTACGGAATGAGAGTATATTTGTTATAAGATAAATTCAGGAGGAAGAACAATTTCTCTTAATAATTAATTAATTTAGACAGAAAAATCAAGTATATGAAATTTTCATCCTTTAATATTTTTATCTAACAATTCACAATGTGTGTGTATATATATATTTATCAAATAATATTAATTAAACAAAGAATATAATTTACACAAGTAACTCATGCTTTGAGTCCTAAACTACTCGGACTTTAGCATTAAGCATGGACTCTCGTCACCTCATGCGTACGTAGCCCCCACAATTAGCAACAATTATTACTTTAATTACCTATGGGGTAATTTCTCCCTCACAATATTAGACAAGAGACTTACCTCGTCTTGCTCTAATTTAATCACTAGTAGGCCTTTTCCTCGATTATCCAACTTCAATTGGCTCGATCTAACCAAAAATAATTCGATACAATCACTAAAATTTATAGGAATCAATTCTATAAGAAAATACTATATTTTCAATAAAAATACCGAAATAAATTAAAATTTCGTCCGTGGGGCCCACATCTCGGAATCCGGGAAAAGTTATGAAATCCGACAAACCATTCAATTACGAGCCCAACCATACCAGTTTCACTCAAATCCGACTCAGAATCGATACCGAAATCTCAAAAATTCGTTTCTATG
Organism: Nicotiana otophora; assembly: GCA_000715115.1. Taxonomy (NCBI): domain Eukaryota; kingdom Viridiplantae; phylum Streptophyta; class Magnoliopsida; order Solanales; family Solanaceae; genus Nicotiana; species Nicotiana otophora. Next base: position 31,905 of record AWOL01S0011335.1, on the reverse strand, counting down.
AGATTTCAAAAATTCCTCAAATTTCAATCTCAAAATACTAATTAAATGGTGAAAATAATGATATATTTGCGTATATAGACTAAATCCGAGTTAGAATCACTTACCCCATGTCTTTCCTTGAAAATCTATCCAAAATCGTCTCTGCTCAAGCTCCAATTTGTTAAAAATGGCGAATGGGACGAATGCCCTTTTTTTTATAAAACTGCCTAGACAGCCTTCGGAACTGGGCCTCGAACGGGACCTCGGTCATAGCCTCGATCATGGTATCGAGCCCGAGCCTTCGATTGTGACCCTCGATCTTGGGTCTCGATCCTGGCCCTCGAGCTGGACCTTCGATCGTGGCTTCGATACTGAGCCTCATCCCTGGCTTCGCCTCAGGCTGCCGACCATGGGCTCGATATCTGGGCTCGATCTTGGGCTCGATCACAGCCCAAAATATCTAGCAGAAGGAAAAATTGCAGCAGCTTTTTAAGTCCAACTTTTGATTCGTTAACCATCTGAAACTCATTCGAGGCCCTCGGGACTTCAACCAAATATACCAACAAGTCTTAAAATATCATACGTACTTATTTGAAACCTCAAATCACATAAAACGACGCTAAAACCACGAATTATGCTCCAATTCAAGCTTAATGAAACTTAGAATTTTTAACTTATACATTCGATGTCGAAACCTATCAAATCAACTCTGATTGACCTCAAATTTTGCGCACAAGTCATAAATGACATAACAGAGCTATGAAAACTTTCAGAACTGGATTCCCACTCCGGTATCAAAAAGTCAACTCCTCGGTCAAACTTCCAAACTTGAATTCTTGTTTTAGCCATTTCAAGCCTAATTTTACTACGGACTTCCAAATAAAATTCCGATCACGCTCTTAAATCCAAAATCATCATACGAAGCTATTGGAATCATCAAAATTCTATTCCGAGGTCGTTTGCACATAATTCGACATCTGGTCACTATTTGAACTTACACTTTTAATTTCTCATCAAAATTCCATATCTCGGGCTAGGTACCTCAGAATTTGATTCTGGGCATACGCCCAAGTCCCAAATCACGATACGGACCTACTGGAACTGTCAAAATACTGATCCGAGCCTGTTTGCTCGAAATATTGAGCAAAGTCAACTTAGTTGAGTTTTAAAGCTCTAATTCACATTTTAATCCATTTTTCACATAAAAACTTTTCAAAAAATTTTACGGACTGTGCACGTAAGTCGAGGAATGATAAATAGTGCTTTTCGAGGTCTTAAAACACAAAATTAATTATTAAATTTAAAGATGACATTTTGGGTCATCATATTCTCCACCTCTAAAACAAACGTTCGTCCTCGAACGGGTTTAGAATTATACCTGAAGTGCTGAATAAGTGTGGATATCTGCTCCGTATGTTTTCCTCGGCCTCCCAAGTAGCTTCCTCGACTGGTTGGCCCCTTCACTGGACTTTTACTGCAGAAATTCTCTTGTACCTCAACTGGTGAACCTGTTTATCAATAATGGCAACTGGCTCCTCTTCATAACCCAAGCTATTATCTAGCTGAACTGTGCTGAAGTCTAACACATGTGATAGGTCGGCATGATACTTCCGGAGCATAGATACATGGAAAACCGGATGAACTCCCGATAGGCTGGCAGGTAATGCAAGCTTATAAGGAACCTCCCCAACTCGTCTCAACACCTCAAATGAGCCTATAAACCTTGAGCTCAATTTCCCTTTTTCCCCAAATCTCATGATTCCCTTCATCGGCGAAACCTTCAAAAGAACTTTTTCACCTACCATAAATGAAAAATCACGCACTTTCTGATCCGCGTAACTCTTCTGTCTGTACTGCGCTGTACAAAGTCTCTTCTAAATCAACTTTACCTTTTCCAAGGCATCCTTCACCAAATAAGTACCATATAACTTAGCCTCACCGGGCTCAAACCACCCGATGGGCGAACGACATCGCCGACCATTTAAAGCCTCAAATGGAGCCATCTCGATGCTGGATTGGTAACTGTTATTATAAGAAAACTCGGCCAAAGGCAAGAAACAATCCCACTCACCTCCGAAGTCAATCACACATGCCCTGAGCATATCCTTCAAAATCTGAATTGTCCGCTCTGACTGCCCGTCGCTCTGAGGATGAAAGGTTGTGCTGAGCTCTACACGGGTCCCCAATTCACTCTGTACTTCTCTCCAGAAATATGAAGTAAACTGAGGGACTTTATCTGATATGATAGAAATTGGCACACTGTGCAACCGAACTCTCTCCTGATTATAAATCTGGGCCAACCTCTCTGAAGTATACGTAGTCACAACAGGAATAAAATGTGCCGACTTGGTCAACCTATCAACAATGACCCAAACTGCATCAAACTTCCGCAAGGTCCGCCGCAACCCAACTACAAAGTCCATAGTGATGCGTTCCCATTTCCACTCCGGTATGGTCATCTGCTAAAGTAGGCCACCTGGCCTTTAGTGCTCATATTTAACTTGCTAGCAATTTAGATACTTAGCTACATACTCAACTATGTCCTTTTTCATTCTCCTCCACCAATAATGTTACCTCAAATCACGATACATCTTCGTAGCACCTGGATGAATAGAATACCGAGAACTGTGTGCCTTCTCTAGGATCTGTTTCCTTAGTCCATCCACATTAGGAACACATAGACGATCCTGGAGTCGTAGAACACCATCCACTCCAATAGTAACTTCCTTGGCACCACCCCGTAGTACCGTTTCTCGAAGAACCATGAAGTGTGGATCATCATACTGGCGAGCCTTGATCTGCTTAGATAGTGAAGACTGAGCTACAATATATGCAAGAACTCGGCTGGGCTCTGAAATGTCCAACCTCACAAGTCGGTTAGCCAAGGATTGGATATCCAAAGCTAATGGCCTCTCCTCTACTAAAATGGAAGCCAAACTACCCATACTCTCCGCCTTTCTACTCAAGGCGTCTGAACCACATTTGCTTTTCCCGAATGATACATGATAGTAATATCATAATCTTTTAGTAACTGAAGCTATCTGCGCTATCTCAGCTTTAGATCCCTCTGCTTGAACAAATGCTGCAAACTGCGATAATCAGTGTTAACTTCACAAGACACCCCATAAAGATAATACCTCCAAATCTTAAGAGCGTGAACAATCGCAGCTAACTCCAAATCATGTACTGGATAATTCTTCTCGTGGGACTTCAGCTGGCGTGAAGCATATACAATAACCCGCCCTTCCTGCATCATTACACAACCCAAGCCAACGCGTGAAGCATCACAATACACTGTATACGTCCCCGAACCGGAAGGCAACACTAACATTGGTGCTGTAGTCAATGTTGTCTTGAGCTTCTGAAAGCCCACCTCACAATCATCGGACCATCGGAACGGAGCACCTTTCTGGGTTTATTTGGTCAGAGGTGCTGCAATAGATGAAAAACCTTCCACGAACCGACGATAATAACCTGCTAAACCCAGAAAACTCCTGATCTCAGTCGCCGAAGTGGGACGATGCCAATTCTGAACGGCCTCAATCTTTTTGGGATCAACCTTAATGCCCTCGCCCGATACAATATGCCCCAAAAATGCTACAAACTCTAGCCAAAACTCACATTTAGAGAACTTAGCATATAACTTTTGTTCCCGCAGTGTCTGAAGTACTACTCTCATATGCTGCTCATGCTCCTCCTTACTGCACGAGTAGATCAAGATATCATCAATGAAGTCAATGAAAAACGAATCAATATATGGCCTAAATACCCTGTTCATCAAATCCATAAACGTTGTCGGGGCGTTAGTTAAACCAAAGGACATCACCAGAAACTCATAATGACCATATCTAGTTCAAAAAGTAGTCTTCGGAATATCCGAATCCCGAATCTTCAACTGATGGTACCCCGACCTCAAGTCGATCTTAGAGAATACCCTAGCACCCTGCAACTGGTCAAATAGATCATCAATACGAGGTAACAAGTACTTGTTCTTAATAGTAACTTTGTTCAATTGGCGATAATCAATACACATCCGCATTGTTCCATCCTTCTTTTTCACAAATAATACCGGTGCACCCCAAGGCGATACACTCGGTCTGACGAACCCTTTGGCTAGTAACTCTTCAAGTTGTTCTTTCAATTCTTTCAATTTTTTCGGAGCCATACGATACGGTGGGATAGATATAGGCTGGGTATCTGAATCGAAGTCAATACAGAAATCAATATCATGATCGGGTGGCATACCTGGAAGATCTGAAGGAAATACATCGGAAAATTCCCGAACTACAGGCACTGAATCAATAGCCGGAGTCTCTGCAGTAGTATCCCGAACATAGGCTAGATAAGCCAAACAACCCTTCTCAACCGTGTGTTGAGCCTTTATAAAAGAAATAACTCGATTAAATGAACTAACAGACGAACCCTTCCACTCCAGCTTAGGCAATGTTGGAATAGCCAAGGTAACAGTCTTGGCATGATAATCTAGAATAGGATGATATAGAGATAACCAGTCCATGCCCAGAATAATTTTAAAATTGGTCATCTCAAGAAATAAGAGATCTGCTCTACTTTCATAATCACATAATGTAATAATATTGGACCGTTAGATCCGGTTCACAACAACAAAAGTGCCCACATGAGTGGACACATAAACTGGAGTACTCAAGGACTCACGAGAAACACCCAGGAAGGAGCAAATAGAGATGACACATATGAATACGTAGATCCTGGATCAAATAATACTGAGGCATCTTTGCCGTCAATAGAAATAATACCTGTAATCATGGCATCTGAGGCCTCTGCATCTGGTCTGTTCGGAAAAGCATAGAACCGAGCTGGAGCGCCAACTGGATGGCCTCCGCCTGGCTTACCTCCACCACTAGGATGGACCCTACCCACCTGTCCTCCACCTCTTGGTGGTCAGACTACTAGTGGAGCAACTGGTGCGGTAATCATAGGTTGCTGACCCTGCTGCACTGGTCTACCCCGTAGTCTGGGGCAGAATCTCCGCATGTGACTGGGTCCCCGCACTCGTAACAACTCTTCGGTGCGATGGGCTACTAACTAAAAGTCTGGCCCTGGTGACCTGAATACCCACTAGAAGAAACCTGAATAACTGGTGGGCGATAAGAACTCTCTGGTATAGCACTGAGAGACGGTCGCACTGGAGCACCTCGAGGAGGCGGTGGTGCTGGATATGGGGGCCTGCTGGACTTCCCTCTTACGAACTGACCTCTGCCTCCAGACGGAGCACCTCTAAACTCTCCAGAATACCTAAATCTCTTATCTCTCGTAACATGCTCTCGGCTCCGCTGATGTACACCCTCAATCCTACGGGCTATGTCCACGACTAGCTCATAAGAAGTACCCATCTCAACCTCTCGATCCATAGTGGCCTGAATGCCAATATGTAAACCCGCAATAAACCTTTGCACTCTCTCCGCCTCAGTATGGAGTATCATAAGTGCATGGCAAGATAACTTAGAAAACCGCGCCTCATAATCGATCACTGACAGCTGACCCTGCTGGAGCTGGTCAAACTAAAACCTCAACTCTTCCCTCTAGGAGGGTGGAATATACCTGTCTAGGAAGATACGGGTGAACCTGTCCTAAGTTATGGGAGGGGAATCTGCTGGTCTGCCAAGAACATAAGACTGCCACCATCTACGAGCTCTGCCCTCTAACTGAAAAGTAGCAAAGTCGACCCCATGAGACTCCAATATCCTCATGTTGAACAGTCTATCCTTGAACCGATCAATGAAATTCTGGGGATCCTCATGTCGCTCACCCCCAAAGACAGGAGGATGTAGTCTAGTCCATCTGTCCAATAGTTTTTGAGGATCATCGGCTACAACTGGCCTGGGCTCAGGTGTAGCTGCTGCCACTGGCTGGGCTCCACCCACGGGTAGTGCACCCTGGGTCTGATATACAGCAGCTACCTGTCCATGAGCCTCTGCAGTAGTGGTCTGTGCTCCTCCGCTCGCCTGGGATGTGGCTGGGTCTGCCGGAAATAAACCGGCCTGAGTCATATTGCCAATGAACCGTAGAATATGACCCATGACATCCTGAAATCCCAGTGCAGATGTGAAATCCATCGGAGCTGGCTCTGCCACATGCACCTCTTCCTATTCCTCAACAATGGGGTTCTCTACTGGATCCACTGGCGGAATAACTGGAACAGTCTGGGACGTCCTCGCCCTCTACCACGGGCTGGAGCCCTCCCTCGACCTTTGCCTCGGCCTCTAGCAACTGGGGGAGTAGCTCTTCCCTGGTCTGGAACCTCATTAGAGCGCGTTCTCACCATCTGTAAGAGAATAAGAGAAGGATATTTAGTATTACATCAATTGCACGATGGAATATTAAGAAAAGTAGTTTCCTAACACCCTATAGCCTCTCGAAGATAAGTACAGACGTCTCCGTACCGATTCCGCAAGACTCTATTAGCTCTGCTCATAACTTGTGAGACCTACATGGACCTAGTGCTCTGATACCATGTTGTCACGGCCCAGTTTCACCTATAGGTCGTGATGGCGCCCAACACTACATCTAGGCAAACCATCTAATAAATTAAACATATATCGATAACATTTAAATCCAAGAAAAATAATAAGACACCAAATTCTACCAATGTGTGTGCCAAGACCTGGTGTCACAAGTGTATTAGCATCTAGTAGATTATACAAAACTCCAAATAGTGTGTGAAATGAAAATAGATAGAATTAAAAATATAAGAAGAGACACTGGTAGCTGCAGAACGGCTCAAAAAGGCAGCTCACCACTATGCCTCTGGATAATGTGGGTGTAAGTCGATAGGTTCCACACTAGTACTTGCCTGAGGTCCTAATCTCGAAGTGGTAGAGACGAGATGACCGACTTTGACACTCACTATTGGTCAATAATAATAATTGAAATAAAACTAGAATATCTAGATCAACATGATTCACAGAATATAACAATAATTTATTTAACCAGCAGAAATAATTAAAGTCCTTCAAATGCAATAATTCTCAATATATTAATTAAATTCCTTCAATTCCAATAAATTTCCAAAATTATCAATTAGCCTTATTTACAAGAATAACAATAATTCCTTAACAAGAAGGAATAATAATTCATTAAATTCCAAAGATTTTCAATTTATCAATGAGCTTCACAAGCTGCAATAAACTATCAAAGTATCGTGTAATTATTATTATTAAGCACGATTTCTACCGAGGCCGTACGACCGGATCCAAAGTTTCGTGTACACTGTCGAGGAACGCGCCGCACGATCCATAGATGCATCTATCCTGCCGAGGCATTCGGCCCACTCCACAAAAAAGGAGGACATTTTCTTATGTACCTCCGGAAAGAGAGTATATTTATTATAAGATCAATTCGAGAGGATAAAAAATTTCTCTTAACAATTAATTAATTTAAATAGAAAATCAAGCATATGAGGTTTCCATTCTTTAATATTCTTATCTAACAATTCACAATATGTATGTGTGTATATATATATGTATATATATATATATATATATATAATAATAATATTAATTAAACAAAGAATATAATTTACACTAGTAATTCATGCGTTGAGTCCTAAACTACCCGAACTTTAGTATTAATAGTAGCTACACACAGACTCTCATCACCTCTGCGTACGTAGCCCCCACAATTAGCAACAATTATTATTTTAATTACCTATGGGATAATTTCCCCCTCACAAGATTAGACAAGAGACTTACCTCATCTTGCTCCAATTTAATCCACTAGTAGGACTTTTCCTTGATTATCCAACTTCGATTAGCTCAAATTTAACCAAAAATAATTCGATACAATCACTAAAATTAATAGGAATCAATTCTATAAGAAAATGCTACATTTTCAATAAACATCCCGAAATAAATTAAAAATTCGTACGTGGGGCCCATATCTCAGAATCCGGCGAAAGTTAAGAAATCCGACAACCCATTCAATTACGAGTCCAACTATACCAGTTTCACTCAAATCCGACTCCGAACCGATACCGAAAGCTCGAAAATTCGTTTCTATGAGATTTCAAAAATTTCCCAAATTTCAATCTCAAAACATTAATTAAATGGTGAAAATAATGATATATTTGTGTATATAGACTAAATCCGAGTTAGAATCACTTACCCCAATGTCTTTCCTTGAAAATCTATCCAAAATCGTCTCTGCTCAAGCTCCAATTTGTTAAAAATGGCGAATGGGACGAATGCCTTTTTTTTTATAAAACTGCCTAGACAGCTTTCGAAACTGGGCCTCGAGTGGGACCTCGGTCATAGCCTCGATCATGGCATCGAGCATGAGCCTTCGATTGTGACCCTCGATCTTGGCTATCGATCCTGGCCCTCAAGCTGGACCTTCGATTGTGGCTTCAATACTAAGCCTCGTCCCTGGCTTTGCCTCAGGCCGTTGACCCCAGTCATAGCCTCGATACTCACCCGAGGCCCTCGGGACCTCAACCAAATATACCAATAAGTCCTAAAATATCATACAAACTTATTCGAAACCTAAAATCACCTAAAACGACGCTAAAACCACGAATTATGCTCCAATTCAAGCTTAATGAAACTTAAAATTTTCAACTTCTACATTCAATGTCGAAACCTATCAAATCAACTCCGATTGACCTCAAATTTTGCGACAAGTCATAAATGACATAACGGAGCTGCGAAAAGTTTCAGAACTAGATTCCGACTCCGGTACCAAAAAGTCAACTCCCTGGTCAAACTTCCAAACTTAAATTCTTGTTTTAGCCATTTCAAGCCTAATTTCACTACGGACTTTCAAATAAAATTTCGATTACACTCCTAAGTCCAAAATCATCATAGGGAACTTTTGGAATCATCCAAATTCTATTTCGGGGTCGTTTTCATATAATTCGACATCTGGTCACTATTTGAACTTAAACTTTTAAGTTTTCATCAAAATTCCATATCTCGGGCTAGGTACCTCCGAATTTGGTTCCGGGCATACGCCCAAATCTCAAATCACGATACGGACCTACCGGAACTGTCAAAACACTGATCCGAGTTCGGTTGCTCAAAATGTTGATCAAAGTCAACTCAGCTGAGTTTTAAAGCTCTAAATCACATTTTAATCTATTTTTCACATAAAAACTTTCCGAAAAATTTTACGAACTGCGCCACTCAAGTCGAGGAATGGTAAATAGTGCTCTTCGAGGTCTTACAACACAGAATTGATTATTAAATTTAAAGATCACATTTTGGGTCATCACATGCCTCCGGCGAAATCGAAATAATATTTGTATGTCATACATTACTTGCAAATATCATATTGTCACGACCCAAAATTTCACCACAGGCGTCGTGATGGCATCTAGTCTCTAAGACTAGGTAAGCCGATTTCAATTACATTTTGAAGCCATTTTTTTAATAGGTAATCAAAATTAACAGCGGAACAAAAGTGAATATACAACCTCCCAAGACTGGTAATACTAAGTCACGAACTCTAACTGAATACATAGAATGATCACGAGGACCAGATATACAATATTGTTTGATTAAAAATCAACAGTATAATGAAATGAACAGACTCCAAGGGACTGCGACGACCAAGCAACTCTATCTTGAATTCTTGCAATCACATTCTAACTCTGTCCGGGTCCGATACCTTCAATATCTGGCTCTGCACAAAAATGTGCAGAAGTGTAGTATGAGTACACCACGGTTGGTACCCAGTAAGTATCAAGACTAACCTCAGTGGAGTAGAGGCGAGGTACAGTCAAAACACTCGCTAGTTTATTAACCTGTGCAATATAGTATACAAAATAATACTGGAAAGTAACTAGCAATGATAACAACAAAATCAACCAGTGATATAACAACAATGCAACAAGAACATCATAATTATTGCTCAGACAAATAAGGAACACAAGTACAACCAATTAATCAAGTCCTTCAAATATAAATTCTTTCACCTATATATTTTTCAAATAAAGATTTTCAGGGTATAATACTTTCCAATAAATATATTTTCAAGTAAAAGTCACCATGTGACACCTCATTTCACAATCATAAAAATTACCGGTCTCAGCCCACTTTCATATTTTTCACGGCACCTCGTGCCCATATTTCTATCACAACCATACGGACAACTCACGTGTCCATAATAAAAGTATATAAGATCCGCAAGATCAATTTATTTTCAATAAATTAAGTTTATAATTCTTTTTTAATCAAGTAAGAAATCAACAAAGAAATGAATTTATTTTAGAATTCATTTGGGTGAAGAAAATAATATTTGCACTTAAATTAAAGCATCAGATAACTACTAATTTGGATGTAAAACTATTTAATTTAAAACATAATAATTCCTTTTATTTAAATCAACTCAATCATCGAACATCAATAAGAAAAACTAGAAATATACTTCTTCAGAGTCACGCGCTAAAAAGCCAAAGCTAACACAATATAACTAGGAGCACAAAACATATAATAATTAAGTCAACTAGTACATCACGGAAGAAGACAAGAATTTACATATTAAATGAAACAAAATCACCCAAGACAAGAACATAAATAAAGAAATATCAACAGGGCACTCCCGAGGTACCATCTCGTAGTCCCAAATCATAATTAAATTTATAATATCTCATTTCCTTATATCGCCGTGGGAGCCTTCACATTTAATTTTAAAGAAATCATTTTTCCCGAAATAGCATCACGCGTTTTAGCCACCCCTATTAGTCACGGGTTTCAAGCCACCCTTATCTCACTGCATGCGTTTCAACACCCTGACCATATATCACCGCATGACTTCTAGTAGTTCCCCTACTAGCCACGCGTTTCAAGCCATCCTTATCTCACCGTATGCGTATACATATCACAATATTTCACAAATCGCACCTCCCAAATATCACAGCATAATGCAACTTGCACCTCAAGTGCTCACATATCACAACATATCACAAATTGTACATCAAGTGCTCAAATATTATAACTTGCCACAAAAATCAACAACACATTATTTTTCCACAATAAGGAGCTACGACTCAATCATAATGTGCACAACATCTTAACAAAAATGTTCGGGAGTGAACAACTCAACCGAATAATATTTCACAATTTGGCACTTTGCCTCAATATGATTCACGGCCTTTATAATTCAATACCAAATTTTCAACAACGTGAACTAAAAAGTAATTCATCAAGGAACAACACCTCTTTTAAATCACAGCTTCAGGAAATAAATAGATTTATTCATCTTATTAACTAAATTTTTCATTTAAATTATCTGTAGGTAAAATCAATAATGAAAGTATTTTTCATAAAAATGACAACTCAAACAAACACAGAGTTCACATAAAAGTCAAGTGGCAATCACACCAAATTATCATCTACAAACAACCTCGGCAAACAAGGAATGAGGCATGACAAATAAGGGATTTAATAAGTTACAACGATTTTCCAACTTAATACTTAAGGGCGTCTACGAATTTCAACAGATATAATTTGCACATATAAACCAAGTACGTACTCGTCACCTCGCGTACATGATTTTCAATTACACAATTTCTACATAAGACTCAATGCCTAAGGGGTAATTCCCCCACTCGAGGTTAAGCAAGACACTTACCTTTGTGAAGTTATGCCGATATTCCAAAATCGCCTTCTTGCTTGAATTGACCTTCGAACCTCTCAAATCTATTCAGATTAGTTGTATAACTTCATTAAAATTCATCGGAAACAATTCCGGATAATAAAACATTGACTTAAAAATTTAATCCAAAAGTCAACAAAAATCAATGCGGGGCCCGCTTCTCGGAACCCGACAAAATTTCCACAAAATACAAACACACATTCCGATACGGACCTACCAGAACTGTCAAAACACTAATACGAGTCCGTCTACTCAAAATGTTGACCAAAGTCAACTCAGTTGAGTTTTAAAGATCTGTTTCACATTTTAATCCATTTTTCACACAAAAACTTTTTAGAAAATTGTACGGACTGCGCACACAAATTGAGGAGTAATAAATAGTGCTTTTCGAGGTCTTAGAACACATAATTACTTAGTAAATTTAAAGATGACATTTTGGGCCTCACCATCTGTGAGAGAATAGAGATACAAAGGCTCAAATTCTACAATCAACAAATCTGCATGACATGAATGAAAGAAGTAGAAATTTCCTAACAGTACTGTAGCCTCTCGAAGATAAGTACAAACGTCTCTGTACCGATCCGCAAGATTCTACTGGACTCGTTTGTAACTCGTACAACCTATGAACCTAGAGCTCTGATACCAACTGTCACGACGCGCAATTCCCACATTCGGACCGTGATGGCACCTAGTCTCTAAGACTAGGTAAGCCGATTTCAATCACATTTTAATCCATTTTTCACACAAAAACTTTTCAGGAAATTGTACAGACTGCGCACACAAGTCGAGGAGTGATAAATAGTGCTTTTCGAGGTCTTAAAACACAGAATTACTTATTAAATTTAAAGATGACATTTTAGGTGATCACACATATCAATAGGCATGCCACTATTAGCAATAATAGCAAGTGGTGTACCAACAATGACTTTATTGTGAGACCACTCACTTTAGATTTGATATACCTCTTCAAATAACTTAAATAACCATCACAAATATATCAAAGAGCAATGGTGCTAAATTATAAGGAAAACAAAATTGATAATATGAGATGAAACACTTATAACAAAGTGTCAAACGATCGAAATAATTGCCCGGAGTTCTTATTAATGAACCTTTTGGTGAAGAATTAATGGTTTGGGAGGTGATCTCTGTCAAGTACTACCGGTAGTTCCAAAATCGAAAAAAGCAGAGACTGTAAAAGCTAACTTGCCAAAGTTAAACTTCTGGCCTCAAATGAAAAAGATTCAACTGACAAGAAATATAAAGTAAGAATAGATCCAATATTTATTATCTTCTTGCTTCGTGCCGGAAACGAATAAGAGCATCCAATAAAAGATAATTTAGTTTTTCCTGAACACTTGGTTATCAATCCAAGCGGTAATAGTAGTGCATTTAATAAGATAAATATTTCTATCATTAGATTATAATACAATTTGTGCAAATCGCATGATAGAATTAAAAAGATATCTTAGCTAGCAGAAATGAATATGTTGATCAACTAAATAAAAAGTTGATTGCAAAATTTTATAATAAAAATAATATGTTTTTCAGTTTTTGACTCAACAGAAAATTATACCAATAATTACTACCAAGAAGAATACTTAAATACTTTAATACCAAATGGCCTTCTACCATACATATATGTTGCCAAGTTTATTATTTCTTACATATGTTAGTATAACCGTATATATAATAGACTAAGTTAAAATTGATCTTCCATTGTATATAGGTTAATTTTGAAAAGAAAATATGTCTGCCATGCTACTGAAAACCTTAGATACGCCGAATAACTTAAGTAATAGAACCAAATGATATATAGATGTCACGACCCAAAAATCCTAACCTGTCGTGATGTCGCCTATCTCAATACTAGGCAAGTCGACAACCTCAATAAACCATAATTTCTTTTAAGTTTGAAAACATAATATTTGAATTTCATAGAAAATCTCACAAATCACTGATATAAAATACATTCCCAAAACTCGGTGTCACTGAGTACATGAGCATCTAAATGATAACAAAGTCTGATTGTAAAAACACCGTCTGAAAATATAGAACAGTACAAAAAAAACTGAAAGGAAAGAGAGTCAAGGTCTGCGGACGCCAACCAGCTACCTCGATAATCTCCAACATATAAATCCGAGAACTAGCAACCACCTTGTCCAGAAGTACCTGGATATGCACACGAGGTGCAGGGTGTAGTATGAGTACAACTAACTCGGCAAGTAACAATACTAAATAAAGAACTGAAAGTAGTGACGAGCTTCACAACTGATTCCAATTACAGTAACTTCCAGCATAATAAGGTAGGCATGCTTTCAAGTTCAACATTTAAGGCCAAAACAGTAATTTTATGTCAAGTTCAATTGAATCATAAGATAGTCTCTCTCAGAAATTTTCAAAAAAAAAAACAATGATATATGACAGCTAAAGTGCAACAGTAATGAAATCAAATGCATCCTCTTAGGACCACAATCACTCAGCCATTCCATTCACTCAACACTCAGCACTCGCACTCAGTAGGAACCTGCTAACTGGGGTGTGTACAGACTCCGAAGGGGCTCCTACAGCCCAAGCTCTATAATCCGCACAGACAACTCACGTGCTATAGTATCAATTTCTGGATCCGCACGGGCAACTCACGTGCTATAGTATAATATGTGGATCCGCACAGACAACTCACGTATTGCACGGACAACTCACGTGCTATAGTATAATATATGGATCCGCACGGACAACTCACGTGTTGTACGGACAACTCACGTGCTATAATATAGTATCTCACAATCAGGCCCTCGGCCTCACTCAGTCATAAATATCTCTAGTCTCTCGGGCTCTCAATAATCATGAAATCAGCGAAACAATAATGATATTATCACGACCCAAAAACCTAATCTGTCGTGATGGCGCCTATCGTGGAACTAGGCAAGCCGACTCATTTCCAAACAAATCAATATTTTCATTTCAAAGATAATTTCAATACTATTTATCGTAAAACCTTCATTTAAGGAGTTCAAATCAAAGAAAACAAAAGTACGGAAAAGAAAAGCCCGACATCGGGGTGTCACTAGTCATGAATATCTACTACAATCTGTCTAACAATATCAAGGCTAACTCAGCCTAGAAAATAGATAAATACAACTAGAGGAAGATAAGAGGGAGAAGAGCAGGAGTTGCGATCGCCAAACAGCTACCTTGTTATCTCCAAGAAATATTTGTAACCAGAACACTCAATAACCACTACCGTGTCCAGCTACACCTGAATCTGCACACAAGGTACATGGAGTAACGTGAGTACGCCAACTCAGTAAGTAACAACAATAAATAAAGACTGAGCAGTAGTGACGAGCAATAAAGCATATAACGTTCATATCATGAAATCTCACTAAAGTACACCAGGCTTTAAAAATCAGTGTTTGAATCAAATCATCTCGTTTAAACCCGGTTCCAGTAAAAATTATTTAAAGATATTTTTCCAACAGTTTTTCAAACAAAGTATCAATGCAAAGGTGAGCAAAAATGATGAAATCATAAACAGCCTCCCCGGGTAAAAGATCACTCATATACAGTCCCTCGGGCAAAACTCACAGTCACTCGTGCCACTCGGGAATACCTCTCTTGCCACTCGGGCATACCTCACAATCACTCTTGCCACTCGGGCATACCTCACAATCACTCATGCCTCCCAGTCACTCAGCACTCGGCACTCCGAAGGGGCTCCTTCAGCCCAAGCGCTATAATCTGCACGGACAACTCACGTGCTGCACGGACAACTCACGTGCCATAATAATAAAATATGCTGCAGGCAGGCATAACCAATCCACACGCATCCTCACAAATCAGGCCCTCGGCCTCACTCAGTCATAAACCTCTCAAGCCACTCGGGCATTTCAGTAAAACAGGGCATTCAGCCTAAAATATTTATATGCATCAAAATAGAGTCATAAAACTGAGTTATACGGTAAACAATTATAAGCATGACTGGGTATAGATTTTTAATCGAAAACAATGAGAGGATGGTAAGAAACAGCTCCTAAGGGTGTTTAATCATGGTAATTAGTGAAAATGGGGGGTTAGGGCTTGGAATGTTTAGAGAGTAATTTAAGGATTTGAAGGACCAAACGATGTCGGATTTTGAAGAATTTGGTATGGTTAGACTCGTGAGTGAATGAGATTTCTAGTTTTGTAAATTTTGTCGGATTTCGAGACGTGGTCCCGGGGGCCGGGTTTGAGCCAATTTTGGATTTTGCTATAATTTTGAAGCTTTTCTTGTGGCATTCATTCTATTAGCGTTTATTGATGGTATTGTACTGATTGTGAATAGATTTGGAGTATTTGAAGGTTGAGTCCAGAGGCAAGATCATTGCGGGGTAGAAATTTGACCGGTTTGAGGTAAGTAACGATTGTGAATCTAGTCCTGAGGGTATGAAACCTCGAATTTTGTATCATTCTACTATTTTTAGTGACGTACATGCTAGGTGACGGGCGTGTGGGCGTGCACTATTGGGGATTTGTGACTTGGTCCGTCCCGTAGCAACTGTAAAGTTGCATACTTTGTTGAAACCATATGATACTTATATGTTTTAGAAAGAATTTCTGTAAATTAGTCTGAATACCATGTTTGGGCCTTGCGCCAATGCTGTTTGGACCCTTAGGGGCTGTTTCTTACCATCCTCTCATTGTTTTCGATTGAAAATCTATACTCAGTCATGTTTAAACTTGTTTACCGCATAGCTCAGTTTTATGACTCTATTTTGATGCATATAAATATTTTAGGCCGAATACCCTGTTTTACTGAAATGCCCGAGTGACTTGAGAGGTTTATGACTGAGTGAGGCCGAGGGCCTGATTTGTGAGGATAAGTGTGGATCGGAGCTGCCCGCCTGCAACATATTTTATTATTATGGCACGTGAGTTGTCCGTGCAGCACGTGAGTTGTGCATGTAAATTATAGCACTTGGGCTGAAGGAGTCCCTCCGGAGTCTGTACACACCCCCAGTAAGCGCATGTACCTACTGAGTGCGAGTGCCGAGTGCTGAGTGACTGAGAGGCATGAGTGATTGTGAGGTATGCCCGAGTAGCAAGAGTGATTGTGAGGTATGCCCGAGTGGCAAGAGTGATTGTGAGGTATGCCCGAGTGGTACGAGTAACTGTGAGGTTTGCCCGAGGGGTTGTATATGAGTGATGTTTTGCCCGGGGGGCTGTTTATGATTTCATCATTTTTCTCACCTTTGCATTGTTCCTTTGTTTGAAAAATTATTGGAAAAATATCTTTAAATAATTTTTACTGGAACCGGGTTTAAACGAGATGATTTGATTCAAACACTGATTTTTAAAGCCTGTATTACTTTACTGAAATTTCATGATATGAACGTTATATGATTTATTGCTCATCACTAACGCTCAGTATTTATTTATTATTGTTACTTAATGAGTTGGCATACTCACGTTACTCCCTGTACCCTGTGTGCAGATTCAGGTGTAGCTGGACATGGTAGCGGTTATTGAGTGTTCTGGTTGCAGATTTGTCTTGGAGATAGCAAGGTAGTTGTTTGGCGATCGCAGCTCCTGCTCTTCTCCCTTTTATCTTCCTCTAGTTGTATTTAGCTATTTTCCAGGATGTGTTAGCCTTGATATTGTTAGATAGGTTGTAGTAGATGCTCATGACTAGTGACGCCCCGATGACGGGCTTTTCTTTTTCGCACTTTTATTTTCTTTGATTTGAACTCCTTAATGAAGGTTTTATGTTAAATAGTATTGAAATTATCTTTGAAATGAAAATATTGGTTTGTTTGGAAATAAGTCGGCTTGCCTAGTTCCACGATAGGCGCCATCATGATAGATTAGGTTTTTGGATCGTGATAGATTGGTATCAAAGCCTAGGTTACATAGGTTTCATGAGTTATGAGCGGGTTTAGTAGAGTCTTGCGGATCGGTATGGAGACGCTTGTACTTATCTTCGAGAGGCTATAGAACCTTTAGGAAACTCTACATTCTTGAATTCTTGTCGTACGAATCTGTTGATTCTAGTAACTAAACATCTGTTATTTCATTTTCTCACAGATGG
Source organism: Nicotiana otophora (assembly GCA_000715115.1). Taxonomy (NCBI): domain Eukaryota; kingdom Viridiplantae; phylum Streptophyta; class Magnoliopsida; order Solanales; family Solanaceae; genus Nicotiana; species Nicotiana otophora. The sequence continues at coordinate 14,228 of AWOL01S0011335.1, read as the reverse complement.
TGAGAACTCATACTACCGGTCAGGAGGGCCAGCCACCAGTACCACCAGCCAGGGCCGCGAGAGGACGAGGCCGCGGTAGAGGCCGTGGTAAGGGAAGATGTGCAGCCTGTACAACAGTTGGGGCAGTACCTGCAGATCCATCGGTTGTCCCAGATAAGGACCAGGTTCCAGTTGTTGATGCACCAGCTCAGGCACCACCTGTGCCTATTGTGATTCCAGACCTTCAGGAGGCCCTAGCTCAAATTATGACAGCGTGTACTGGCCTTGCTCAGGCGGTCTCTATTTCGACGGCCTTAGCCACTTCTCAGGCCAGGGGAGGCACTTAGACTCCCGTCGCTCGCACACCCGAGCAGGTAATTCAGGGACTTCAGACACCGGAGGCACTACC
>AWOL01S0011334.1:90993-140484 GCA_000715115.1 Nicotiana otophora | reverse complement strand
ACCTAGTCTTAGAGACTAGGTGCCATCACGACGCCTGTGGTGGGATTTTGGGTTGTGACAAAATCCTACAACTATATTTAATCAAAACGAACTAACACTATTTCATAAAATAAATAATACTAATTGATACTAATAACTATTGCTCATATAAAGAATTGTGATTACATGATGTTTATTCGCTAGCTACTATGAATAGGCAAAAATAAAATAAAATAAAAATTAAACTAGTCAATCATCTTTAACCACGGATCCATCATTGATCAAATGGTCTATTTTTCCATCAGGGTGCTCAAAGAAGTCTGCCATATCTAAGTGGCTGATGTCAAATTCATTGTACAAAATTAGATTCACGGCCTTTATTCTTTAAGGATGCTTGATAAAGCTCAACCAAATGTTTAGGTGTACGATAAATATTTGGCCAATACCCTTTTCCACCGTAATGATAACATTCAGTTTCTGAACCCTTTGCTTTTGGCTTCTCATCTTTTTCCTTTCACTTTTGGTGGTTATTTTTCTTTGGGGGATGATTAACACCAGGAAATTTCTTCCTTGGCCACGACCACGGCCACGTTCACGAACAGGGCTACGACCTTTTTCACGCTTAGCATAATGGGAATACACCTCATCTACTTCAGGCAATGGTGTAGACCCAGTAGATCGATTATCGTGATTTCTTATTAATAAGTCATTATTTCGTTCGGCCACAAGGAAAAGAGAAATTAACTCAGAGTACTTCTTGAAACCTTTCTTTCGGTACTGTTGTTGCAGGACCAAATTGGAGGCATGAAACGCTATGAACGTTTTTCAAGCATATCATAGTCAGTGATACTATCTCTACAGAGTTTCAATTTAGAAGTAATTCTGATCATCGCAAAATTGTATTCAAAAACAGATTTAAAGTCTTGGAGCCTCAGATGAGCCCAATCATATCGTGCTTGTGAAAGAGTGACCAACTTTAAGTTGGCATATCTTTTCTTTAAGCCATTCTACAAAATAAGTGGATCTTTGACTGTGAGATATTCTATTTTCAACCTTTCATCAAGGTGATGACGCAAGAAAATCAAGGCCATGGCATACTCTTGGGTAGATATTTTATTTTATGTTTAATGGCATCTACAAGACCCATTGCATCTAAATGGATTTCAGCATCTAACACCAATGACATATAGTTCTTGCCCGAAATTTCAAGGGCAACGAACTTTTTTTTCATAATATCAGTCATAATTAAAAGAGAAAAAAAATTATACCTTAGTCTTTTCAAAGATCTTCTTGAGACGGTAGAGTCTCGTGCTGATAGTGTGTAATGAAACAATAAAGAAGAATATTGCAAAGAAAGAGAGAGAGTATTCTTATTGATTTTGGGATGAATTATAATGGAATAGAATATCTCTATTTATAGGAAAAAAGTGGCTTAGCCACCGAGTAACAAACGCTAAAATGTCTCTAAAATATAGATATTCATCTATATATATATATATAGGGGTTGCTCTGATGGTAAGCAACCTCCACTTCCAACCAAGAGGTTGTGAGTTCGAGTCACCCCAAGAGCAAGGTGGGGAGTTCTTGGAGGGAAGGATGCCGAGTTTCTATTGGAAACAGCCTCCCCACTAGTGGGGATTATATATATATACATATATATATATACACACACTCTACCATTATGTATGAATTAAAGCCATTGGGTTTAACCAAACTCATATGTTTGACTTTTACTATGCCCCTCACACTCTTATTTCGACTTCCCTTTTAAAGCTAGAGAAGAATTTTTTAAAATAAAGAATTTAGCAACATGAATCAATAATGTACTTCCCCGAGTTTTGTAGGACTTGGTACATTAAGCAAATGCTTGACGGATGGATTCGACTGCCATATGGAATTGTAAATTAATTTAGGAGTTACTCCCTTTTTTTATTAGAAACTCCAAGCGCACACAAAATGGCATTTACACTATCTTGAATGAATTTTATTTTAAAATCATGTGGCAATTCAAGAGAAAAAATAATACCATCTTCAAGTTAAGTCCAAATCTGCAACTAGAGGAGGGAACAGGTTAAAATTGAACTAGAGGAGGGATTAACTCAATTCGACGGTAAAACCAATAATAATAAAAATTAAGTACGATCTTTTGTGATTAAAATTGTACTACTTGAACCAGACAGCCAATTGTTATCATTCACTTTGAAAAGAAAATGACAAGAATAGTATTTAAGTAGATGATTTTAATTTTTTTATATGAATACTTGCATCTTATGTTTGAGTTTGACTTTCATGGACCATCGCCTTATATATCCACATAGTATCACGATCCGAAATTCCAGAGACCGTGATGGCGCCTAACATCCACTTACTAGGCAATCCAACATTAGCTAATCAATTAACTATTTTTACATTTAAAACAGAGTAATAATAATAATTAACGATTAGTAAAACTGAAATACATAAGATAAATTCATAAATAACATGGTCTAAACTAATCCCAGAAATCCGATGTCACTAGTATATGAGCAACTAGAATATTACAAAGTATGGTCCGAACGAAATACAAATGTTTGAAACAAAATAAACAGTAAAGATAGAATAGAAGGGGACATCAGGGACGGCGAATACCAGCAGCTCTGCCTCAAGTCTCCAGGGCAAGTCGATACGGGAAAAACTCCTCTACGCACCACTAGGACCAACACCGGTATCTGCACAAGAAATGCAGAAGTATAGTATGAGTACAATCGACCCCATGTACTTTGTAAGTGTCGAGCCTAACAACGATGAAATAGTGACGAGGTTATGACAGGACACTCATTATGAATATGTACGAATAATAATAATAATAACAGAAACAGAAATATAGAATAAATAGTAAACTCGTAAGAACGGGACCTGAAGGTCATCTATAGAGAGTCCAAGAATAACATCATCTCATAACCTTAAATCACAGAACCACGATAAGCACTACAACTACAAACAACTACAACACATCATATCCTGTTGCGGCGTGCAACCCGATCCCAACAATTATCACAATACCTGTTGCGGTGTACTACCCGATCCCAACATTTATCACAACATCTCTTACGGCGTGCAACCCGATCCCAATATCATATCATATCATTATCTATTGCGGCGTGCAACCCGATCCCAATATCAATTCATTTCAATACAGTTGTGGCGTGTAACCTGTTCCCCATATTAACACATAAATATAAATAACTCAACACAAACAATAACAGAATCTCAACACGAAAAGAAAATAAAGCGTACAAAACATCAAGGAACTACCAGTACAAACAGAGGATAACTAATACGTCGTATTCATAATTCTCTACGAATCACCAATACGAGAATAGCTAAAGAACTAGCAGAAATTGGAATAACATAATAAAGTGCAACAAGTAATGTAAAGACAATAAAGGCAAGTAAAATATGAAACAATGAAATTATACAATTAATTTAGGTAGGAACATATAGCAGGTAAGCAGATATTGAGCGAGAAATGAATAACTCAAACAAGTAACAATTTAAATAACAGATAACAAGTAAGGCATGAATAACAAGTAAGATCATGTAGAAATTGAAGCATATAAAAAGAAATAACATGGAATGGGCCATGACATAAAGGTAAATAGCCCAACTGTCACGGCCCGAAATCCCACCACAGGCGTCGTGATGACACTTAGTCTCTAAGACTAGGTAAGCCAATTACAATTACATTTCAAGCCATTTTTTTTAGACTTCAATACAGGTGCCAAAAAACAGTAACGGAAACAATTATGAAAACCTCCCAAGACTGGTAATACCGAGTCACGAACTCTAACTGAATACATGGAATGATCTCAAGGATCGAATACTCAATACTGTTTTATTAATAAATAACAGTATAATAAAATGGAAAGACTCCAAGGGACTACGGCGACCAAGCAACTCTACCTTGAGTCCTTGCGATCACACTTTAACTCTGTCCGAGTCCGATATCTCCAATACCTGGCTCTGCACAAAAATGTGCAGAAGTGTAGTATCAGTACACCACAATCGGTATCCAGTAAGTATCAATACTAATCTCAGTGGAATAGTGATGAGGTACAGTCAAGACATTCACTAGTCAAATAACTTGTGCAATATAGTATACAAACATAATAGAAAACAAATAACAATAATGGTAACACTAATCAACCAGTGATATACACATCAGGGCAACAAGAACACTATTAATATTGCTCAACAAATAATAAATACAAGTACAACCAATTAATCTAGTCCTTCAAACAGAAATCTTTCGCCTATATACTTCTCAAATAATAATCTTCAGGATATAATACTTTCCAATAAATACATTTCAAATATACTCCCTTCAAATAAATATTTTTCAAATATAATTCTTTCAAATAAATCTCTTTGAAATATAATTCTTCAAATAAATCTCTTTCAAATATAATTTTTCAAATAAATATCTTTCGAATAAAAGTCACTATGTGACACCTCATTTTAAAATCATAAAATACGGGTCTCAGCCCACTTTCATATTTCCGCGGCACCTCGTGCCAATTTCTCTATCACAACGGCACGGACAACTCACGTGCCAATATCATCATCATTTAAATACGACACCTCGTGCCCAGATTTTATATCACAACTGCACGGACAATTCACGTGCCAATATCATCATTATTTACTCACGGCACCCCATGCCCACATTTCAATTCATAATCCGCCTGGCAATAGCCACATGCTCTAAATTTCAACATAGATCAGACTATTAAAAAGTTTACCGAAATAACAGGACAAATTGCACAAGATATAAAAATAAATACAAGGAAAAGCACAACATCACATAAAAATTTCCAACGCAATAACTCTACATCATCACATATCATCCCTGACAATAGCCACCCTTATCTCTCCTATAGCCACCCTTATCACTCCTATAATAGCCACCCTTATCGCTCCTATATTAGCCTCCCTTATCACTCCGTTTAATAGCCACCCTTATCGCTCCGCCCAGATAATATTCCAACACATATAACCACAGTGAAATACCGCCCTTATACCCACATAATATCAACAACGGAATGCCATCCTTATCCGCTGCATAACAGTAACCTAAACCATACAATAATTTACACGGATATCACCACGATAACACAAAACAATAATTCATATTATAAATCGCCCATAGGCCATAACCAATTCCAAATATGCAACAAAATCAATTAATTTCACAGCAAATAGCCCAAGGCTCCACACAACGTATATAAACCTCGAAAACAACAATAACAAGGAAGGAAAATTAACTCAGCATGACACAACACCTTCTTTAGTCCAAATTTTTGAAAAATATATTAGTAACTCAATTTAAACTTATTTAATAAATTATTTGCATACGAAAAAATTCATAATATAATGATTTCCAAGAAATATCAAATCAACAAACATACGAAATTCTCATAAAATTCCAAGTCGCAATCATACCAAATTATCATATAAATACAAACTCAACAAACAAAGAATAAGGTATGACAAATCAAGGATTTACTAAATTTCCATAATTTTCCAATTTAATACATAAGGGTGTCTATAAATATTTAACCGATATAGTTTGCACATATAAACCAAGTACGTAATCGTCACCTCGCCTACATGGTTTTCCAATCACACAATTTCCACATAAAACTCAATGCCTAGGGGAAATTCCCCCACACAAGGTTAGGCAAGATACTTACCTTTTTGAAGTTAGGCCGATATTCCAAAATAACCTTCTTGCTTGAATTGACCTCCGGACAACTCAAATCTATCCAAATTAATTCAATTCAATCAATACTAATTATAGGAATTCATTCCATATGAAAATACTAATTTTCAAATAAAATCCGAAATTTAACCCAAACATCGCGCGCAGTGTCCACATCTCGGAAACTGACGAAACTCACAAAATCTGATAACCATTCAATTACAAGTTCACCCATACCAATTTATCAAATTCCGATAACAACTCGACCTTGAAATATAAAATTTTCGTTCTTGAAAAGTTTTTGCAAAAATCTTGATTTATTCTATTTAAATCTGAAATAAATGATGAATATAACCATGGATTTATGAAATATAATCACTTTTGGATATAGGACACTTACCCAAGTCGAAGTCGTGAAGCAATCCTCAAAATCGCCCAAGAACCGTGCTCCAAAAATCCAAAAACGAAATGAAAGAAATAACCATTTTTTAGTCCTTAAGTTTCTTCCCATCCGTCACTAAAAATCCATTTTTCGTTACTAAAAGTCCATTTTTCGTCACTAAAAGTCCACACCAGAAGTTGCTTGTACCAACAGATATTTATTTCACTAAAAAGGCTCTAACTCCATCATTCGAACTCAAAATTTGACAATTCTTATTCCTATGAGTCACAAATAATAATACGAACCTAGTTATTCAATCAAAACTCAATTCGGAGCTCATTTACTTAATGCGATACAAATTTCGCTCGTTAAATAATTAACTCATGTTTCGCGTTAAAAACCCAATCGCGACTTGATAAAATTAGACCAAACTTTTCAGATCACTCCTATAATTCATTATCAAAATCTCGAAATTCTCGAAATCAAATTTCGATCTCTATAACTAAAAATGGACCTTTGGATCATTACATGCTTATGCCGAAAATATCAAACTCTTCCAAAATGCTTCCCCGATAGCCTGTAGTATATCAACCATAACTTCTTGTACTCAACTCTAACTGACAAAAGGTTTACCTTTATGCAAACTAGATACAAAGGGCTACAACTTTTATGTTTCTCTTATCGCCAAACTCCTTATAGATTGCGAGATATAAGATCCCAAAGTCAGCTCTGTGCAACAGATATTTCTGCCGATGCACACTGCTGTAGCCAAAATCTGCAGTACCAGCTTCAGTCAATCAATCATAACCTTTTGTAAAAATATCTGAATGATGAATGGTTTATTATTATGAAAACTAGAACCAAAGAGCTACAACTTTCATGTTTTGATATTTTCCATATTCCTTATAGATTTCGAGATATAAGCTTCTAAAATCAGTTATGCATATCAGAAACTTCGCACATTGCTGTCAAACAAACCAGCAGTTAAAAATGATCCGAAACTACTCCGAAGCTCACCCGAGGCCCTCAGGACCTCAACCCAATACACCAACAAGTCCTAAAACATCATACAAACTTAGCTGAAATCTCAAATCACATAAAACAACGCAAAAACCACGAATCATACCCCAATTCAAGCTTAAGGAGCTTAAGAATTTCTAACTTCTACATTCGATGTCGAAACCTATCAAATCAATTTCGATTGACCTCAAATTTTGCACACAAGTCATAAATGACATAACGGATCTACAAAAATTTTCAGAACTTGATTCTGACTCCGGTATCAAAAAGTCAACTCTCCGGTTAAACTTCCCAAAAATTCAACTTTCGCCATTTCAAGCAAAATTTCACTACGGACTTCCAAATAATTTTCCGAACACTCTCCAAGTCCAAAATCACCATACAGAGCTGTTAGAATCATCAAAACTCCATTTCGGGGTCGTTTACACATAATTCACTATCCGATCAATTATTTTAACTTAAGCTTCCAAAACAAGAATTGTTCTTTTAATTAAATTCTGAATCATCCGAAAACCAAACTTGACCACCCTCGCAAGTCATAATACACATTTCAAAGCTGCTCGAGACCTTAAGCCACCGAACGGGATGTAAATTCTTAAAACAACAAGTCGGGTCGTTACATCCCCCCTCTTAAAACATACGTTTTTCCTTGAATGTGCCAAGAATTATTCTGAGGACATTAAATTTCTGAGTGTATTATTACACACATACTCGCGGGTGATTCTACATCATCACAATTTAGCATGGGTCCGACAACACCATCTTAGTTGAAATTATTTCTTTTATCCTCATTTATAAACTTAAAAGCCAACTTCTTACACTCCAATTAATTTCAAAAGGCCTTATTATCATATCAACGTACGGTATTAGTTTCAACCAGCTATAGCAACTCGTACCTACGCACACATCAACGTATGCCCATAATTACATCTCTGGTCGTAATAGCTGTTTATAATTAATTTCAACATCCGCAATTAATCTCATATTAACTAAAATCTCATTTCAAATTTTCACAACACTGACAGCAACACGCAAGGCATGAAGACCTCATAATTATTTATCCGAATCAACGAGTTGCATTTAACACCACTTGGGCACTCACCTTATAGGCTAAAACGCAATGTTTACCGCATGAATATGGCTAAATATGCACAAAAACATATAAAAGAATTATCAAATAAGCCTAACAAGCATGACTCCCCATTAATACTATTGTTCAAATTTAATTTCATAAAGGGAGAATTTAAACTCATAAAATTTTCACCACAAGGACCTCGTCCTTATATAACTTCCACAGCGGCTTGTAGCCCAGTTTAAATATTTCACATCATGTAAAAATACGAGGATCTCGTCCTCAACTCTGAATCACAAGTAATTTACACATTGTGCCAATTGAAATTTTTAATTTTCTTTCTTTCTTCTTTTCAATAAATGTCGTAAATAGTTTTCTCAACACATAATGAATCCCTCATTCTATAGGGCATAAAATTGAAATTAATTATTCCGAAATCACATCAAAACCCAATGTAGTGAGTAATAAAAATCACTTTTGGACTTATTACCCTCAATGGTGTAAAAAAATAAAAATGATAGACATGGGCTAATATCATCAAATCTCCCAACAGAGATAAACATATAAGTGCGTCACAAAGTTACGAAGCTCGCCCATAAGCGTATCATAATAGGAGGGCTCGTCTCAATATTCAGAACCGAATCAAATTAAGGAAAGACATTCTTTTATAACAAATCAGGATCATACCTGTAATGACACCATCTGGTGTAGTGGTCTCAGCCACACCATAGCAATTATATCAACGGGCTGGGCCTCCCCCTCTAGGGCGCCCTCTACCCGCCTATCCTCCGCCTCTAACTGGCTATGTACGTGGGGTAGTAACTGCATTGGGCCTCATAGCCCGAGTGTTTTAATGAAATTTACCTCTCCCAAGTTTTGAACAATATCTCATGATATTCTTAGTATCACCATACTCATAACAACCCCTCTGAGGTCGTGACTGCTCGTACTGAGTCTATGCCGGATAACTGGAATAACCACTGTAAGAATTTTGTGTCGGTGGTGCACTATAAGAACGTACTGGAGCACCCTGAGTAATCTGATGTGAATACTGAGTTGGCCGATTGCTCGAGCCTCCGCCATAATTGGTCATAGCTGAAGAGTAAAATCCACTGAACCCTCCAGAGCTTCGAGACCCTTTGGTCTCCTTAGACTCACTTTCCTTACTTAGAACACCCTCAATCCTCCTCGCAATCTCCACTACTTGCTGAAATAGAGTATCAGTTTGCAATTCTCGATCCATGCATATCTTAAGGTCATAATCAAGCCCCTCAATGAATCTGCGGACTCGCTTTCTAACTGTAGAAACCAATATAGGTGCATGACGGGCTAATTCATTGAACCTGTTAGCATATTCTGACACTGTCGTAGTGCCCAGACGTAATCGTTCAAATTCTGTGTGACACGCATCTCAGAGAGTCTGGGGAACAAAATCTTTCAAAAACATTTCCGAAAATTGATCCCAAGTTGGTGGTATTGCATCGGGTGGTTTACCTTCTTCATAAACTTGCCACCACCGATACGTTGTGCCTGACAACTGAAATGTAGTAAAGGTAACTCCGCTCACTTCCACAATAACCATGGTGCGGAGAATACAGTGACATTTTTCTAGAAATCCTTGGGCATCCTCTGAAGCTGTGCCACTGAAAGTAGGTGGACTATACCTCTTAAACCTCTCAAGTCTCTTTTGTTCTTCTTCTGATGCCCCCTGGCCTGACCGCAGGCTGAACCGGAATAACAGGTTGTACTGGTACTACATCCGGAACCTGGCCAATGTGAACCTGCTCCTCTAGAGTTGTGGTAGGAGTCTGAACTACACCCCCAATCTGCGAAATATTTGGTACAACAGAGATCAATCTCGCCTGAATTAATATACCAAACATACTCAGAAACTGTACTAAAGTCTCCTGAAGTCCGGGGGTAAAAACAGGTGCTTCTGGTACCTGTTCCCCAACTGAAGCTACTAGCGGCTCCTCAACTGTTATTCTGACAAGTGCTCTAGCCGAGGCACGTGCCCTTCCTCGGCCTCAGCCTCGACCTCTTGCAGCCCTAGCAAAATGCGAGGGTGCCTGGTCAGTTGATCCGGTAGCACGCGTCCTCACCATCTGTGAGAGAATAGAGATACAAAGGCTCAAATTCCAAATTCAACAAATTCCGCACGATAGAAATGAAAAAAGTGGAAATTTTCTAACAGTTCTGTACCCTCTCGAAGATAAGTACACACGTCTCTGTACCGATCCACAAGACTCTTCTAGACTCGTTCGTAAATCGTAGAACCTATGAACCTGGAGCTCTGATGCCAACTTGTCACGACCCAAAATCCCATCACATGCGTCGTTATGGCACTTAGTCTCTAAGACTAGATAAGTCAATTATAATTACATTTCAAGCCATTTATTTTTTGAATTCAATATAGGTGCCAAAAACCAATAACAAAAATAATTATGAAAACCTCCCAAGACTGGTAATACTGAGTCACGAACTCTAACTGAATAAATGGAATGATCTCAAGGATCGAATACTAAATACTGTTTGATTAATAATTAACAGTACAATAAAATAAAAAGACTCCAAGAGACTACGATGACCAAGCAGCTCTACCGTGAGTCCTTGCGATCACGCTTTAACTCTGTCCGAGTCTGATATCTCCAATACTTGGCTCTGCACAAAAATATGCAGAAGTGTAGTATGAGTACACCACATTCGGTACGTAGTAAGTATTAAGACTAACCTCAGTGGAGTAGTGACGAGGTACAGTCAAGATACTCACTAGTCTAATAACCTGTTCAATATAGTATACAAAAATAATAGGAAGCAAAAAACACTAATGAAAATACTAATCAACTAGTGATATATACAGCAGGGCAACAAGAACACCATTAATATTGCTCAACAAATAATAAATACAAGTACAACCAATTAATCTAGTCCTTCAAACATAAATCTTTCGCCTATATACTTCTCAAATAATAATCTTCAGGATATAATACTTTCCAATAAATTACATTTCAAATATATTCCCTTCAAATAAATATTTTTCGAATATAATTCTTTCAAATAAATCTCTTTCAAATATAATTCTTCAAATAAATCTCTTTCAAATATAATTCTTCAAATAAATATCTTTCGAATAAAAGTCGCCTTGTGACACCTCATTTCAAAATTATAAAATACTAGTCTCGGCCCACTTTCATATTTCCATAGCACCTCGTGCCAATCTTTCTATCACAACCGCACGGACAACGCACGTGCCAATATCATCATCATTTAACCACGACCCTTCATGCCGACAATTCATATCACAACTGCACGGATAATTCACGTGCCAATATTATCATTATTTACTCACGACACCTCGTGCCCATATTTCAATTCATAATCTGCTTGGCAATAGTCACAGGCTCCCAATTTCAACATAGATCAGACTATTATCAAGTTTACTAAAATAACAAGATAAATTGCACAAGATATAAAAATAAACAAAACGAAAATCACAACATCATATAAAAATTACCAACACAATATCTCCACATCATCACATATCATCCCTTACAATAGCCACCCTTATCTCTCCTATAGTCACCCTTATCACTCTTATAATAGTCACCCTTATCGCTCATATATTAGCCTCCTTTATCGCTCCGTTTAATATCCACCCTTATCGCTCCGCCCAGACAATATCCCAACACACATAACTACAGTGAAATGCCACCCTTATACCCATATAATATCAACAGTTGAATGCTACCCTTATTTGCCGATTAACAGTAACCTAAATCACACAACAATTTACACGGATATTACCACGATAACACAAAACAACAATTCATATTATAAATTGCCCATAGGCCACAACTAATTCCAAAGATGCAACAAAATTAATTAATTTCACAGTAAAAAGCTCAAGGCTCCACACAACGTATATAAACCTCGAAAACAACAACAAGGAAGGAAAATTAACTCAGCATGACACAACATCTTCTTTGGTCCAAATTTTTGAAAAATATATTAGTACCTCAATTTAAACTTATTTAATAAATTAGTTGTATATGGAAAAATCCATAATATAATTATTTCCAAGAAATATCAAATCAACAAACACACGAAATTCTCATAAAATTTCAAGTCGCAATCACACCAAATTATCATATAAATACAAACTCAACAAATAAAGAATGAGGCATGACAAATCAAGGATTTAATAAATTTTCATAATTTTTCAATTTAATACATAAGGGTGTCTACAAATTTTTAACCGATATAGTTTGCACATATAAACCAAGTACGTACTCGTCACCTCGCATACATGGTTTTCCAATTGCACAATTTTCACATAAGACTGAATGCCTAGGTAACATTCTCCCACACAAGGTTAGGCAAGATACTTACCCTTTTGAAGTTAGGCCGATATTCCAAAATTGCCTTTCTTGTTTAAATTGACCTCTGGACAACTCAAATCTATCCAGATTAATTTAATTCAGTCAATACTAATTATAGGAATTAATTCCATATGAAAATACTAATTTTCCAACAAAATTCGAAATTTAACTCAAAAATCGCCCGTGGTTCCCACATTTCGGAATCCGATGAAACTCACAAAATCTGATAACCCATTCAATTACGAGTCCATCCATACCAATTTTATCAAATTCTGATAACAACTCAACCTCCAAATCTAAACTTTTCGTTCTTGAAAAGTTTTGCAAAAATCTTGATTACTTCCATTTAAATCCGAAATAAATGATGAATATAACCATGGATTTATGAAATATAATCACTTTTGGATATAGGACACTTACCCAAGTCGAAGTCATGAAGCAATCCTCAAAATCGCCCAAGAACCGTGCTCCAAAAATCCAAAAACGAAATGAAGGAAATAACCATTTTTTAGTCCTTAAGTTTCTTCCCATCCGTCACTAAAAGTCCATTTTCTATTACTAAAAGTCCATTTTTCGTCACTAAAAGTCCACACCAGAAGTTGCTTGCACCAACAGATATTTATTTCACTAAAAAGGCTCTAACTCCATCATACGAACTCGAAATTTGACATTTCTTATTCCTATGAGTCACAAATAATAATACGAACCTAGTTGTTCAATTGAAACTCAATTTAGAGCTCATTTTCTCAATGCAATATCAATTTCACTCGTTAAACAATTAATTCATGTTTCGCGTTAAAGACCCAATCACGACTTGATGAAATTAGACCAAACTTTTTAGATCACACTTACAATTCATTATCAAAATCTCGAAAGTCTCAAAATCGAATTTCGATCTCTAGAATTAAAAATAGACCGTTGGATCATTACATACTTATGCTAAAAATGTCTAACTCTTCCAAAACTCTTCCGCGACAACCCGTAGTGTATCAACCATAACTTCTTGCACTCAACTCTAACTGCCAAACGGTTTAAATTTCTTCAAACTAAATACAAAGGGCTACAACTTTTATGTTTTTCTCATCGCCCAACTCCTTATAGATTGCGAGATATAAGCTCCCAAAGTCAGCCCTATGCAGCAAATATTTCTGGCGATGCACACTGCTGTAGCCAAAATCTGTAGTACCAGCTTTAGTCAATCGACCATAACTTTTTATACAAATATCAGAATAATGAATAGTTTATCATTATGGAAATTAGAATCGAAGGGAAACAACTTTTATGTTTTGATAAATTTCAGATTCCTTATAGATTTCGAGATATAAGCTTCTAAAATTAGCTGTGCGCATCAGAAAGTTCTCACATTGCTGTAAAACAAATCAGAAGTTAAAAATAATCTGAAACCCTCGGGGCCTCAACCCAATACACCAACAAGTCCTAAAACCTCATACGAACTTAGTTAAAGTCTCAAATCACATAAAACAACGCTAAAACAACGAATCATATCCAATTCAAGCTTAAGGAACTTAAGAATTTTCAACTTCTACATTCGATGCCGAAACCTATCAAATCAATTTCGATTGACCTCACATTTTGCACACAAGTCATAAATGACATAACGGATCTATAAAAAATTTTAAAACTGGATTCCGACTCCGATATCAAAAAGTCAACTCCCCAGTCAAACTTCCCAAAAATTCAACTTTCGCCATTTCAAGCAACATTTCACTACGGACTTTCAAATAATTTTTCGGACACGCTCCTAAGTCCAAAATCACCATACGGAGCTGTTGGAATAATCAAAACTCTATTTTGGGGTCGTTTACACATAATTAATTATCTGGTCAATTATTTCAACTTAAGCTTCCAAAACAAGAATTGTTGTTTCAATTAAATCCTAAATCATCCGAAAATCAAACTTGACCACCCTCGCAAGTCATAAAATGTATTTCAAAGTTGATCGAGACCTTAAGCTACCGTACGGAATGTAAATTCCTAAAACGACAAGTCGGGTCGTTACACCAACCTGCATGCTTTAACCTGTGACAATATATATACACTCGTCACCTCGCATATACATTATTTCTCCATATAATTCACATAACAAATAGACCAATAAGTTCTAATTCCCTCAACTCAAAGTTAGACATAACACTTACATCTTTTCGCAACCAAATCTAGCCAAATATTGTTCAAATAATTTAAAATAAGTTGTAGAAACTACCCATGAATGATAAAGATTCAATCTTTAGCTAAATTGAAAAAGACAACCACGGGCCCACTTGGTCAAATCCGAGATCCGGACCAAAACCCGATTACCCATTCACCCCGAGCTCGGTTATATTATTTGTTTCGAAATGCCACCTAAATTTGAGGTTTAAATCTTAATTTTACAAAATCCTTAAATTCTACCCCAAACCCCTAATTTCTACAATGAAATTCCTAGATTTGATGTTAAAAATAAATGAAAAGTAATGAAAATTGATAAAAAATGAATTAGAGTTGCTTACCAATGAATTCGAAAAGAAATAGTGTTTGAGGTTGAGAAATAGTGTAAAATAAGCTAAATCCTGATTTTTTCCTCTTCTACTCAGCTGCAGGTATCGCAATAACGAACCCTTGTTCGCAATTACGACGCCCGTAAATGCGAACATTTATCCGCAAAAATGAACTGTGAAACAGTCCACCGACGTCGTATCTGCGACACAAAGCATCACATTTAAAATAATCCTAAATTCGCAAAAGCGAGTCAGGCATCATAATTGCGAGAGTTGTCTAGCCTACCAGTCACATTTGTGACCACCCCATCACAAAAGCGGATCACCCACCTCGCATTTGCGACTTTCACTTCGCATTTGCGAAGACTAGAGTCCCTTCCCCACATATTGCATTTGTGAGTCCAACTCTGCAAATGCGGGACTCACAATTGCGAACAGGTTATCGCAATTGCGAGACCTGGAGACCTAAAACACCAGACATTGCACCAGCAATCCAAAACCTTCCGAAACACCTCCAAAACACATCTGAACCCCGAAGGCTCGGGTGAGAAGATGCACACAAGTGTAATAACATCCTACAAACTTGCTCGCTATCTCAAATCATCAAAATTACATCAAATAGCACGAATCGATCATCAAAACTCCAGAATTTTAACTTTAAAACTCATTTTTATAATGTTTCACATAACGTGCCGAAATGCACTCGGGTCACCCCGGACCCCAACCAAAAGTCAGAACAAGTCCAAAAGTATCATACGAACCTGACCAGAATCGTCAAAATACCGATATGAGGTCGTTTACCAATGTTGACCGCGGTCAACCTAAGTCTCATTTTAGGCCAAAAATAACATTTTCTTCAAAATTTTACGTAAAAACCTTTTCAAACCGAACATGCACACAAGTGTAATAACATCCTACAAACTTGTTCGCTCCCTCAAATCATCAAAATTATATCAAATTGCACGAATCGATCATCAAAACTCCAGAATTTCAACTTTAAAACTCATTTTTATAATTTTTCACATAACTCGCCGAAATGCGCTCGGGTCACCCCCCAACCAAAAGTCAGAACAAGTCCAAAAATATCATACGAACCTGACCAGAATCGTTAAAGCACCGATCTTAGGTCGTTTACCAAGAATGTTGACCGCGGTCAACCTAAATCTCATTTTAGGCAAAAAATAATATTTTCTTCAAAGTTTTAAGTAAAAACTTTTTGGAAAACAACACAGGCCACACACACAAATCGATAAACATCAAAGGAAGCTATAAGAGGTCTCAGAATAATGAAATTAATGAAATACTTAAAACGACCTTATCGGATCGTCACACATAGCAACATAAATTGAGAGCTAAATTAACTTCTTGTGCACTAGTACATAACTAACGGTAACTTTTAATAATCCTAATTTGATACTTGGAACATATTTAAATGCATTGAAATTGTAACAACTATATTGTCAATGTACATAAATTAAATTCATAAATTAGATATTGACGTGTAGATAGTAGTAGGTTATAGAACATCAGATGCCTCAGGAGATGATTGCGATTGGTGCATCAGGGAATGCCGGATGCCCTAATATCAGACAGCTTTTGATAAACAATGAAAAATATCTTTTGGTTTAAGAGGACGTGAGCGACGCCAAACTTATAATTAGATGAAAGAAACAGTAAAATTAGATTTCAATAATATCTTAAATTTTCATAAAAATAAGCACAACCAGCAGACTAAAAGTAGAGAACCAAATAGATTAGGGGTTGCGTGACGGCAGTTCTCCATCGTGAAACGTCCATCACTCAGGCAGGCACAGAGCTATTGTATTACTTAGTTCGAAAGATCTCAGAGGCGGATCTTAAATATCTAAAATATGAATGCACCATTAAATAATATTAGATCAATTCTAGAAAATAAGAACATAAAATATCTAATTTGACACAGAGACCATGAGTTCACGTATACCATACTTTAGGCACTGAATCTGTTCCTTACAGTAATTTCTGTTTGAATCTTGTATTTATATAGAAAATTTATTAAATATGTGTAAATATTTAAGTGAGAAACCAGTAACTAAAACAAATTATAGTTTCGATGACAAATTCAGAACACATAAACTTCAAATCCTGATTTCGCCTCTCATTCACAATAAAATTTAAGTAGACCACTGAGGTTAGAGATCTGCAGAGATTTTTCCATTCATGGATTGGCATAGACAAGACCAGATGTAATTGCACCTTCTGAAATTTAGAACCTCTAGTCAAGAAACAGAGACATTCTTAACTAAGTTAACCATTTCAATCCCATAAAGCACTAAGCTTTAATTAGGTAATAGTTAGTTATATCATATACTCCTAATATATGTATGACTGACTTCTCTGAACAATAGAAAACAAACTTAATTTGAAATCACCCCGTCATTATTGTTGCTGTCTTCGTTACAGGTGGATGTAGTCTTTTAGCTGTGGGTTCATTTGAATTTAGAATTTGGGTATGGAGTATAAATATATATATATATATATATGTAAGAATCTACTAAAATCTTAATAAATATTATATTTGAACCTATAATGTTAATAATACAATGAAATTCAGTGCAAATTTAAGCTAATTAAGTTTAAATTCTGGATCCACCTTTGAATTATTGTTGATATCATTGTTATTTTTGTTGCCGTCATAATTATATTATTATTATTATTATTATTATTATTATTATTATTACAAACAAGGATTATTATATATTAATACTAGGGAATATGGTTTGTACCATTACATAGTTCCATACGGACATTGTTAAGCTGACTATTACAGTAAAAATTGCACGGGCTCTCTACTTGGTCGCCCCCATTTAACCTATACCCACTTTTATTTTTAACTTGTATCTACTTTTTAAACAATTTCAGGTTTTTTTCTCGTCTATCTTCTTCTTCTTGTGAGATTTTATATGGTGTTTGCTAACATATTGTTATGTCGTTTATAATGTTTTACAGTGGTGAGCTGTTATGATACTTTATTTTTTTACTATTGATTAGGGTTTCTTCTTCTTCTTCTTCTTTTTCTTAATTGCAAAATGGGTTCGTTAGATTTATTGTTGTATTGACAAATTGATGATTGGGGTCTGTTCTTGATGATATTTGGATGTTATGTTTCAAATTTGAGCTCATTTGGAGTAGATTTAGGTATTAAATCGTATATTTGATTATTATAATTCGAATAACAAATTTCTGTTTCTGGGCAATTTGCACTTCAATCCTATTTGGCCTTAAGTGCATGAAAATGTTGGTTGCACTTCAGACCTTTTGGCCTTAAGTGCATCTGAAGTGCAAATTTTCGCTTCAACGTATTGGCCTTAAGTGTAGGAAAACGTTCGTTGCACTTCAAACTTTTTAGCCTTAAGTACATCTGAAGTGCAATTTTTTACTTCAGACTTATTGACCTTAAGTGCATGAAACAATTGATTACACCTCAAACCTATTTGGCTTTAAGTACATTTGAAGTGGAATTTTTCACTTCAGACTTATTGCCCTAAGTGAAGGAAAATGATTGTTGCACTTCAGACCTTTTGGCCTTAAATGCATCTGAAGTGCAATTTTTCACTTCAGACTTATTGCCCTAAGTGAAGGAAAATGATTGTTGCACTTCAGACCTTTTGGCCTTAAATGCATCTGAAGTGCAATTTTTCACTTCAGACTTATTGCCCTAAGTGAAGGAAAATGATTGTTGCACTTCAGACCTTTTGGCCTTAAATGCATCTGAAGTGCAATTTTTCACTTCAGACTTATTGCCCTAAGTGAAGGAAAATGATTGTTGCACTTCAGACCTTTTGGCCTTAAATGCATCTGAAGTGCAATTTTTCACTTCAGACTTATTGGCCTTAAGTGCATGAAACCATTGGTTGCACTTCAGACCTATTTGGCCTTAAGTGTATCTCAAGTGTAATTTTTCAATTCACACTAATTTTTGTTAACTTCAGACCCGATAAGTTTGAAGGTGATCGTAAAGTGGGTAGACTTGCAAATATTTTTGCAAAGTGAATATAGGTTCAATTGTGACCCCAAGCCCTACTATTACAGTACCTAAACATGTCTCGGATATTTTGATTACCTAGAGATAACGCAAACATCGTTGCTAAGATATTTAACTAGATAAATTGTTCCTTCATAATCCGACTTTAACATGGTGGTTAACATAATAATAATAATAATAATAATAATAATAATAATAATAATTATTATTATTATTATTATTATTAGTCGTTGATACCGCGCCTTTTGATACAAGAGCCTTCATTTATCTCTTAATAAGGCCAATTTATATATAAAGTAAAGCCTCCTTGTGGCAGCGGGGTTAATCATTGATTCCTTCCCTAATATATGGAGTAATTAAAATAAAAAGTTGTATACATAAAAGGGGGAACAAAAAACCGAATCTCCTCAAAAGCTATATATGAGTTGAACATGTTCAACTCCGTAAGTTTGGATGTATATGCATGTCATTGCAAATATCTTAAGCCAATTAGAAACCTGAATGTATACACTACGTTCTTGCCAAACACTCATGACAGCACTTAATTAATTTGCCGAATTCTTGTTCTTTGTTTTTCCTTTGCAGTTTTTTTCACTATAAATAGCATCGCATATGGGCAAAGGTTTTCCAAGTCTCTTTTAAAATATATATCCACCTAAGAACTTCACTAAATTATAGTAAAAATGATACTGTTAAGTGTTCAAGAATTGGCTTTCCTTTTTGGCCTCTTAGGTACGTTAATGCACCTTAATTAGTTTAGTCACTACCATTTTCAACTTCTGATCTCTAATTAAACTTTATTGCTTATGGTTTCTATATTTCTACAGGTAATATTGTGTCATTTATGGTGTTCTTAGCACCAATGTAAGGCAACTCTTCTTCATCTCTCTCCTTGTTTTTTTTTTTTGAAGATTTTTATGGATATTTACATTGCTCTTTTTTTTTTGTTTTCCAGTCCAACTTTTTACAAAATATACAAAAAAGGATCATCAGAAGGGTTTCAAGTGATACCATATGTCGTTGCATTATTCAGTGCAGGACTATTACTATACTATGGTTATCTCATAAAAAATGCCATCCTCATCGTCACCATTAATGCCTTTGGATGTGTTATTGAACTAGCTTACCTATTCTTGTTTCTCTTTTATGCTTCCAAAAAGACTAAGGTATAAACTCAGCTCTCCCATCTTGCTCCATCTAGTTTCATCTTATATATCTTAGTTTTACTGAGAACGTATTTTAAGAATGTGAAGAAGACTTTGAATCTTGTGTTTTTTATAACATAGCAAAAATACCCGTTAAGTCTTGTGATTTTGAAATGTGGAGTGTAATTAAAGGTAAAATGAAAGAGTTAGAATTAAAACTTACTAAATATAGAAAGATATATTTTTTTTAAACAAAAAAAAAATAGCACACATAAATTGAAACGGTAGAAGCAGCTTATATACACTAACAGTTAATAGTACTGTAAGAAAAAAAGAAGAAGCTTGTATAATATTTACTTCCTTTTCCATTGACTTTATCTTCTTCTTTCTTTTTTTATTCATCTTCCTGAAAATCATTTAAAACTCGTGTATTTGGGTTAAATTTACAGGTCACAACAGTGTGGCTGATGCTCTTGGATGTGGGAGCCTTAGGAATAGTGATGTTATTTTCTTATCTATTTGCAAAAGGCGCCAAAAGAGTAGAAATAGTTGGATGGATTTGTGCTATCGTCAATATTGCTGTCTTTGCCGCTCCTTTAAGCATAATGGTATAGTATAAATTTCATTCTCAAATTGAACTATTATGTCATCTTTGTTCTTTTCTCTTCTATTGATGAATTAATTACTTCTTGATTCTCAATATTTGTGTTGCAGAGGCAAGTAATAAAAACGAAGAGTGTAGAGTTCATGCCCTTTACTTTATCAATATTCCTCACTCTCTGTGCCACGATGTGGTTCTTCTATGGATATTTCAAAAAGGACTATTACATTGCAGTGAGTGAACAATAACATCATATTCTTCTTTCTCCATATTTTTTCTCTTTTGGATTTTAAGTTAGTTATATATACTGATGGTGTATTCACCTACTCCCTCTATTCTAAAATGATTGTCTTAATTTGACTTGACACAAACTTTAATAAAGAAGAGAAACTTTTGAGATACATGATCTTAAATAAGTCATAATATTTGTGCCGCTAAATTATTTTTGAAACTTATGGTTTGAAACCTATCATATCACTTGTGTGGCTATAAATGCTTCTTGTTAAGGAAATATTGAAAAATGTCAATCTTTTTGAAATTGACTAATAAAAAAATAGTCCCAATCCTTTTGAAATAGAGGGAGTATAATTTTATTATAATTTCTGTTCCTATATATTAATTCGGGATATTGGTGCAGTTTCCAAACGTGCTGGGATTTGTGCTTGGAATTGTTCAAATGATACTATATATTGTATACAAATATGCGAGGAGCAGGCCGTGTAACGGAGAATGGGAGCTTGAAGGAGTTGACATTGGTGATTTTAAAAACAAATTCGTTAGCTCAACGAAGAAGCCTTCTTTGGAGAATGGGCATCAAAGTAACCAAGAAAACAATAGGGATATGACGAGCGTGTAGACTTTGAAGTAAAGCGGCGTGAGTCGGACCAATATATTTCCAATATTGAAACATACTATTAATTAAAACGTTATTTTATGTTTCTGTCTAAATTCTAAAGTGGTCTTGTCCCCTTGTGCATCTATTCACTCTTTTAAATGTTAACGTATGGGTGGGGATCAACCTATTAATCATGTACCACACTATATTTGCTTTTAATAAAAATAAAGAAATTAAGTATTTCCCTTATGGTTCAGCTTAATACAATCTTTTAATTTGTATGGTTAAGGTTGTAAATGTTCGATTAACTCGGTATCAACGGCCAAAATTGTGACTGTTGTTTCGTTGAGGAAAAAGTGGTGGCTGGTTACTATAATTGTACGTCCAACGGTCAGTATCGGTGAAATTACTGACGGAGAAAGTGAAAGATAAAAAAAAAAAAAAAAAAAAAGAGGTGCTCCAATGATAATGGCGGAAATAAAAAGAAGAAAAGGAAAAAGAGAAAGAGGAAAAAAATAGAAAAGCATAAATAAAAATATAAAAAGTAGAAATGAAAAACGGTTAGGATTTGACTAAACACAGCTAATTAAGTGTAATCAGATGTAACATCCAGTGGGTAAATGACAACTATACATATCAGTGTGTTTCCAACATTTCTTTTTCGTTTCTCACACGCTTTAATAAGGTGAAATCAAATTCTTTTGCATAGGTCACTTTAATAGGATTTACTGTATTAGTTCCATTACATGAAACTAAGGATAGAGGTATTAGGTAACCCATAAAATTGAGGTGTATAAATATTGTTTAGGACAAATTAAGGGGCAATTACTTATGTATTCCAAATTTCTTTTTTCTCGTAATGTGCAGCTACAACTACAAGTCCTCCTCAACAAGTGTTTGCTTTTGATAGTTTGGTGGGGTGTCTGCCTTTCTGGATAAGCATTGTGGATTAGATCAATTATCCATATTTTTATTAATACACTCCTAATTAATATTCTGCAATGTCTATTTTTTCTTTCCTTGATTGGTCATACCTTAGAATACTTGTTTATATCCCTTGTTTACACCAAACTTTATTACTTTATTATAGTTAAGTGATAAATTAAATAAATCAACTGTAGCCTTCTGTCTCAATTTGTGTGACTATTTGACTCGACACAAAGTTTAAGAGGAAAAAAAAAACTTTTCCAATTTTTTAAAACAAATCATAGATACTTGTGTGGCTGTAAATCAATTCATTTAGGATAAAAATAAAAATTTTAAAGATAAATTATTTCTAAATAATAAAAACTAAAAAGAAAAGAGTGCCACATAAATTGAGATAAAGAGAATATTATTTAAAATTATATATAAACATCATTTATTATAATTTATCATTAGATGTAAATATGGTTGTCCAACGGAACGGGACGGTACAAAATAAACGGGACGGGACGACATTTAACCGGGACGGTGACGGGACGGGACGGGACGAAATGGGACGGGACAAACGGGATAAAACGATAGGCCCATCACATCCCGCTAACAAACGAGACGGGACGGGACAGATGGTAGACCCATCCCGTCCCGCTAACAAACGAGATGGGACGGGTTCGCGGGCCTTAAGTGCCGTTTTAAGAAAAAAATATTATTTAAGCATTGAATTTGGCAACGACTATTCTTTTGACAATGACTAAGTTTTTAAAGTTTGCAACAGCTAGTTTTTTGACTTATTTAATAAACTTAAAAATTAAACGAAAATTAGAAAACTAAGTAAAGAATTATAAAATATTAAAACAAAAGACTTGTAATGAAATATTCTAGTAATTATAAATTTATAATAGAGTTATAATTTATTTAATATAATTTCAAGCCATTAAGTAACTAAGTAAGAGTGTAAGACAATTCATAAAAATAATTCAACGCTTAAAGCCTTTNCGCTTAGAGCCTTTTATTTTATTAATAGAACTTTCAAATCTCACATACAAATATAATTCTTTTGAAGAGCACCTAATCTATGCAACCACCTTCTATGAATGGTTCTGTTTGAACTAGGCCTCTTAGTAGCCAATTACAAATTATCATACTAATATTTGTAAGCTCCTATATAACTTCGTTATAACTTATCTATAATTTCTCTCGGACATTGTTCTGGAATTGGCAATGTTGATTGATGTTCCATGAGTTCCATGAGTTCCATGTTATCATAGCTCCCAGTGCTAAGTATCTCATTGTATTCTTCTTCTTCCCTAGTTTCACCACCTGTTGTTTCCATAGATTTATATTTATCAAACATTGATTTAACATAAGAATATATGTTAGCTTGACAGTCTTCGAGAGATGATTGTTCATTTCTTGAATTGCTAAATTCTCATAAATTTTACGAACAAGTCCATTTGCACCTCTTAATTTTAAAAATAGGTTAAGTTTAGTAGAAATTAAATAAACTTGGGGAATAGGGGGAAAATACTTTTAAAATTTTGCAATCATTTCATTAATGGTCGGTGCATAAGTTGGATTAATTTTGCAATCATTTCATTAAGCTAGTTGTTGCAGTTGTGTTAGCACTTAGTAGAAGCATTATCTAAGGTGATAGTTAAAACTTTATCAATGAGTCCATAAAAATCAATAATTTGTAGAATGGTAGTTGCAATATATGCTCCAGTGTGTTTTGAATCAACAAATCTATAACCAATAATACGTTTTTGCATGTTCCAGTGATGATCAACCTAATGACATGTAACAGTTAAATAATCATAATCATTAGGACTACGACCTATATCGGATGTGATAGATACTTTACAATCTAAGTGAAAAAATACACAACGAATATACTGAAGATATTCGATTTGAAATTTAAAAATATCATTTCTAACCGTGGTCTTAGGAAAACCTTGAAAACAGGATTATAAGTTTCTTGTATATAATGCACAAAAATAAATAGGATGCGGGATAGGCGGGACGGGACGTGACGAAACGGAACGGGACAAACGGGACGAAATGGCCATACCTTCCCATCCTGTGTCCCGTTTAACACGGGCCCATCCCGTTTAGAATTAAGTGGGACGGGATGGGACATGACAGGACGGGACGCGATGCGGGACCGGGACCGGGACCGGGATGGGACGGGACGGCCGTCCCGTTGGACAGCCTTAGATGTAAACATCCAATAATAATAGGTATTCTCCGATCCGTCCATCACATGCACCTCTATTTTTCTTTCTTCCTTGCTGTATGCGAGCCTATTAGTAAACATACAATAATATATATATAGTGTTAAATAAATTTCTATCACTTAGTTATGATAATATCTTTTTTTAATTATATGACAAATATTGATTCTAAAAATTAATCAATAAAATATTGATGCATGCTTATAATCTCACACATCACACACATATTGGTATACATTTGTCTTTTATATACTGATATTACTATAGAAATTGTAAATTATTAATTCACTTAAAAAATAACTATATTTAAATATTCAAAAAAAAGAAATTAATAACATGAAAAATAAATTACCTTGTAACAACATGTTAATTACACCAATAAATTAAAAAGTTTCACAGTAAGTATATGTAATTTAAATCATACTAGAGTCATGCTTTGACACGTCGGCCATGTATATCATCTAATATACCAAATCTAAATATCTTTTATCATATGTTATATATTAGGAGCCATTTATATTCTCTTCGTTAGCAACTATGTCTCGTATTTGTCCTTCATTCTAATGGAGCTCCAACCTAAAGTATAATAAAATAAATTCTTAGATCGTCATAAAAAATAGAAAGTTACGTTTGGATTTGTTTGGAATATTAATTTTGACACGTGAAATTCACCTAGTTCACATTGAAATTAAAGTCAATGATAAATACAAGACAATTAACTAAGATTAAGATATTTCTAGTAGAGATCTAAATTTAAACTTTTTTCCTAAAACAAAATGGTTGTGAATTGATCTAGCTGCTTTGGCATTCGGATCATTAGCTTATTACAGGTGTATAAGTTTGAATCTCGTTCTTCACTTCACTACACTACACTTCTTCGACAGTTGGATAAGTAAGTCCGCGTTACGCCATCCATAGAATTGCATTTTCAATCAAAAATCTCAACCTTTAATTTGAAGGAATGGAAGAGAAGGGGCAACATATAATACCAAAACAAAGACAAAAATTGAATATCAATATAATCCGGCATGGGACAGGCCGAATTTTAAAGGCATGGGAAATGCCGAGCAATTTCGGCGTGAATATGGCACTCCTTAGTCCAAACTACCGTTCCAAGACCAACTATATAATGAAGAAAACCAAAGTCAAGTCCTCGTCAACACTCACATAAAAGCAAATTCACATTCATCCCAAGTCCTAAGAGAGTCAAAAAAAGAAAACAAGAAAAATGGCAACTTCCGCTTTAGGACAGTGCAATCTTCTACCTCGTACAAATTCCACACAACTGCAGTCTCCTCGTCACCCTTTCTCTTTGTCTTTCCACAGACAAAGCTTAATAACCTCTTCATCACGTGCACTATCAATATTCACCCAACCTGAAGGTTTCTGTTCTGTAATTGATCAGAAACATTGTCGGGAGGAATATCAAAACCGGTTTCAAACATGTGCTGTTCGTGAGTTGACCGGTTCTGTTACCTCTACTCAAGGCCATCGCTTTGCTATTGTGGTTGCACGTTTCAATGATCTAATCACAAAGAAACTTTTGGAGGGAGCTTTGCGCACTTTCAAGAGTTATAACTCAGAAGATGTCGATGTTGTGTGGGTTCCTGGCTGTTTTGAAATAGGCTTGGCCGCACAGCAGCTTGGAAAGTCACGGAAATATCAAGGGATACTGTGTATTGGGGCAGTGATAAGAGGTGATACGTCTCACTATGATGCGGTCGTTAATGCAACCACATCAGGAGTAGTTTCAGCAGGTCTAAATTCGGGTACGCCTTGCATATTTGGTGTATTGACATGTGATACATTGGAGCAAGCTTTCGATCGTGCTGGTGGTAAGTGGGGAAATAAAGGTGCCGAAGCAGCGTTGACAGCTATTGAGATGGCGTCTTTGTTCCTCGAGCCTTTAGAATAGGACGACGCCCTTTTTAATTACTAGCATATATGTATGCTCTTCCAATAAAGAAAAAAGAATATCCCTCTCCTCTATTTCTCAAGTGATGTCTAGCTACCCTCTTTGTTGAACATTTATCCGTGCTCCATAAATGTGACGTTACGTTGAACAAACATCTATTTTAACATGTCGTTCCGTTACAATTGTTTTTTGTTTTTTCCTTTTAGCCCAAGTACTGAAAATAACTGAGATGAATGAATGAGTCTGGTCGAGGGCAATATTTCTTGAGGCTTTTTTGTTCATTCATCTCAATCACCAGCGGAATTTGGAAATGTAACCTAAATAGTTTAATATTCACAGAATATTCCGTATCATATTCTGTAGGATTTCTAGCATATATGTATATGCTAGAAAAAGAATATACAACTAATCAACGTCCTTTTTAATTACGAGCCTTTAGAATAGGACAACGCCCTTTTTAATTACTAGCATATATGTATGCTCTTCAAATAAAGAAAAAGAATATTGTTGGGATTCTGCCATTGAGGAAGCTTCACAGAAGGAAATGTCGATATTTTCATTCAACTGTAAAATGGGACTTTTTACAGATATTTATAACTAATCAACTAACTAATTTTGTTATAACTATGCTAAATAACTAATGCATACCTCTAACTTTTAATATTTACAAACTGACCCCTATACTAACTAAGGTTTATATACAGCACTTCAATACTCCCCCTCAACCTGGAGGGTATAAAATGTTTAACGCTCCGATCTTGCCTAATAAGTAGTGATGTTGTCTTGAGCTCAACCCTTTGGTCAGTAAATCTGCTAGTTGATCCTTAGTAGGCACATACTTAGTCTCCAACAATCCTTGTTTGATTTTTTCCCGTATAAAATGACAATCGATCTCGATATGTTTGGTTCTCTCATGGAATATGGGATTTGCTGCAATTTGCATTGTAGCTTTGCTGTCACAACAAAGGGTAACTGGTTTTTTAATGTAATCCCTAACTCATGAAACATCCCAGTTAGCCAAACAATCTCAGCAAATGCAGAAGCCATGCTTTTGTATTCTGCTTCTGCGCTGCTTCTAGATACTGTATGCTGTTTTTTTGATTTCCATGAAACCAAAGAGTTCCACTGACTGACCTCCTAGTGGCAGGACAGGCATCTCAGTCTGAATCACAAAATCCTAGTAATGTGTCTGTAGATTCCATGTGCATAAGAACTCTCATGCCAGGTGCTGCCTTGAGATATCTAACCACTCTAATAGCTGCATCCATGTGAGATTTCTTTGGGGCTTGCATAAATTGGCTAAGATTCTATACTACATAGCTTATATCTGGTCGAGTGACTGTTAGATATAAAAGCTTTCCTATGAGCTTTTGATATCATGTAATGTCAACCATAAGATCATCTCCCTGCACTCCAACTCCTTTATCATACTCCACTGAAGTTAACTTCTGATTTATCTTCAATGGTGTGACTGCAGGCCTTCCTTCACTCAGTCCTAACTCGAAAATCAACTCCAATGTGTATTTTCTTTGATTAAGCAAAATACCATATTGTGATCTCAAGACTTCTATGCCTAAGAAGTATCTCAGTTCACCAAGATGCTTGACCTTGAACTGCTGATGTAGAACTTCCTTGGCCTCATTAATCATGATACTATTGCTTCTAGTAATGAGCATGTCATCCACATATATGAGAATAATAACTATGTCACTCCTAGATCTTTTGGTGAACAAGGAATAATCAAAAGCACTCTAATGAAAACCCGCATTGACTAATGCTTCTGTGAGCTTTAAGTTCCATTTCTTTGATGCTTGCTTAAGTCCATACAAGGACTTCAAATGCCTGCATACCTTTTTCTCCCCTGCTTTTGAAAGCCTTGTGGCGAGTCCATGTACACTTCTTCATATAGATCTCCCTGAAGAAATGCATTAAATACGTCCATTTGATGAAGTTTCCAATCTTTAGAGGCTGCAACAACTATGACAGATCTCACAATCATAATTTTGGAAATTGGAGAGAATGTCTCATGGTAGTCTAAACCTTCCTGTTGATTGTATCCCTTTGCTATAAGTCTTGTTTTAAATCTTTCCACTTCTCCATTTGACTTATACTTGATCTTGTATACCCACTTAGATCCAATAGTAGACTTCCCAGCAGGTAGAGTCACTACATCCCAAGTTCTGTTACCCTCTAGAGCCTTCACCGCTTGCTGCATTACCTCATCCACCTTTTGTCTTTTACTGCCTCCTAGAAGGAATGTGGCTCTTTTATTACTGAAAAAACATGCAAGTAATCTCTGTATTTCTGAGTTACAGTGTCATAAGATAGGTAGTTAGAGATGGAGTAGGCACACTATGTGGATTTCTGCTTCTTTGTAACATAGTTTTGCATCCATATAAGTGGCTGTTTTGTTCTTGCTGATTACTTGATTTCTGCAGTTGGAATTCCTTCAGATGCTGAAATTCTTTGCAAAGTTGGAATTGCCAAATGATATGCATTTTTTGCAACAGGATTTGCAACATGAACTGTTGTCTCCTCAGCTAAAACTGTAGGTGCTGTGGATTTCATGATCTCATCTACCTATTCAAAGCCTTCTGTGAGGCCTTCAACTTCTCTTTTAGTAGCTGCTGAATTTCCAAATGTGGCTTCTGCAGGTTGTTCCAATGGTGTAGTCATAACTGGCATTTTTGTTGCTTGACTATGCTCCTTTGGATTTGTATTTACACAACATGTCTGTTGTCCTGCTGTAGACATATGAAATCATCTTGGTTCTGCATCACTGTGTGTGGATTAATCTGCATTTGAGTCTCCTTGAAAGGAAAAACAGATTCCCTGAAAGTAATATCTCTGCTGACAAAAAAATAATTAGTTTCTAAATCAAACAATCTATATCCCTTTTGTGTAGATGAGTATCCCAAAAAGACTTATTTCTTAGCTCTAGGTGCAAACTTATCTTCCTTCACTAGGTATGTAGCATAGTATAGACAACCAAACACCCTTAGATGATTAAGTGATGGTTTTTTTTTATGTAATAGCTCATAGGGACTCCTGCCAGCCATCACTTTAGAGGGTAATCTATTTATGATGTAAACAGCTGTCTGCACACACTCTCCCCAAAACCTTCATGGTAGATTTTCTTGAAACTTTAGTGCCCTTGCAGTATCGAATATGTGCCAGGGCTTTCTCTCCACAACTCCATTTTGTTGTGGAGTGTAAGCATAACTACTCTAATGAATCATTCCTTGATCCTGTAGAAGAGTGTTCCATTGATTGTTAAAGAATTTAGTTCCATTATTTGTTCGAATCACCTTAATAGAGGTATCAAATTGGGTCTTAACCATGCACAAAAATTGCTTTAAAAAAATAATGGTCTCACTCTTCAATTGTATTAGAAATATCCAAGTTGCTTGTGAGTAGTCATCTACAATAGTTAGAAAATAATACTTTCTATCATGAGTTGACACTCTATATGGCCCCCAAACATCCATATGTTTAAGTTCAAAAGGTTTAATGCTCTTCTATTCACTATCAGGAAAGGCAAGCCTAGACTGCTTTGCCATAGGGCATACAGAACATCTATTATGCAAACTGCTATCTACTTTATTCTTTAGAAATGGAATGTGTTGCAACACAGGTGTTGAAGCATGTCCTAGCCTCATGTGACATATCCAGGTTGAATCTCCTCCTTTACTTTCAAGCTTAATTGCAGCTACTAATTGTCTCACTCATCTTCCTTTCAGCAAGTACAATACTTCACTTTTCTTACCAATCCCCATCACCTTGCCATTATAGAGGTCCTGAAATACAACCAACTCAGGCAAAAATAGAGCAGCACATGATAGGTCTCTTGTTAACTTTGATACCGACATCAAATTAAACTTAAAATCTGGCACATGAAGGACATTCTTTAATATGCTATCAGTTGATAATTGTGAATTACCAATATGAGTAATATCAGTACTAGTTCCATTAGGCAACCTTACTGAATCCTTTTTATGCTTATCAATACTCTGAATATTGCTTAACAGATTCAAAGGAGAAGCTATGTGGTATGTACCACCTGAATCAATAATCCACTCATCTGGATGCATGCTTGATGAAAGTGAACAAATAGTACCTGCCATATTAGCTTGTGTCTGCACAAATATATCACCAGGTCCTTCCTTGTTGAGTAGGTTCAGAATTTGTTGATATTGGGCCTCAGTGAAATAATAATCACGTCTTCTTTGTGAATTCACTACTATTTATTTTCCAGGTGGCCCTTCAACATTATTGGCTGTCATAGGACTTGCACTTGTTTGATGCACTCTCTTCATTTTGAAGTCGTCTGGATATCCAATGATTTTGAAGCAATTTTCCTTAGAGTGTCCATTCATTTTTCAATGCTCGCACTATAGGAACTGCTTCCTTCCATGATAACCTTAGCCTCTTCCTGCTTGCATAGCCAAAGGATCGAGTTTTTCTATCACTGATAGGTTTCCCATGGCTTTTTGACTTTCATCTTGAGTGATAAATACATATGCTTGATTAAGTGTTAGTTCAGTGGTCTTCATCAAAATCTGACGTCATGCCTGATCATATGTATCATTCAGCCCATTTAGGAACTGTGTCAATTGTTGCTGATATAGATGAACAATGTGTTCCTTAGCCTTCGCACAACCACAATTCTATGAAGACACCAACACATCGTATTCCGCCCAAAGCTCTTTTAGCTTGGTAAAGTAAACAACAACAGAGTCGGTTCCTTATGAAAGCCTTGAAATTGCCTTGTGTATCTGAAAAATCCTCACTCGATTCACTTTATCGAATCGTTTCTTGAGATCTTCCCACATGGCATGCGTATCCGACGCGTATATGATTCCACTAATGAGATCCTTCGAGACTGAGTTCATGATCCATGAGTGCACTATTGCGTTGCAAGTCTCCCATTCCTCATGGAGAGCATCCTTGAACGATTTCTTTTTGCAATCCTCTATGATGAACCCTAATTTTCTCTTAGCCTTTAGAGTCAGTCTCATCGATCTGCTCCATACGCCATAGTTTTCAGAACCTGTGACCTGAATTGGAATTAACACCAAACCCAGTGTGTCCGAAGGTTGAAGGAACAATGGATGTGTATGGTCAATCTTCTCAGTCACCATTGACGATCAATTCGAGGTAGCAATTGAACTAGAGAACAATAAGAAAGGAAAATCTGGCTTAGTCGAAATCTCTATGTGAAATTAAACTTTACCTAATGAATTGAATGAGAGTTTCACAGATCGATCTTCTCCGCTTTGATACCATGTTGGGATTCTTCCATTGAGGGAGCTTCAAAGAAGGAAATGTCGATATTTTCATTCAACTATAAAATGAGTCTTTTTACAGATATTTATAACTAATTAACTAACTAATTCAGTTATAACTAAGCTAAATAACTAATGTATACCTCTAACTTCTAATATTTATTAACTGACCCCTATACTAACTAAGTCTTATCTACATTACTTAAACAAAATATCCCTCTCCTCTATTTCTCAAGTGATGTCTAGCTACCCTTTTTGTAGAACATTTATCCGTGCTCCATATATGTGACGTTATGTTGAACAAATATCTATTTTAATATGTACTCATTCCATTATAATTTTTTTTCCTTTTAGCCCAAGTACTGAAAATAACTGAGATGAATGAATGAGTCAGGTCAAAGGCAATATTTCTTGAGGGTTTTTTGTTCATTCATATCAATCACTAGCGGAATTTGGAAATGTAACCTAAATAGTTTAATATTCACATAATATTCCGTATCATATTCTGTAGGATTTCTCTTGTAACGACCCGATCAGTCGTTTTGAGCTCTAGCATATCGTTCGGAGGTTTGAGGCCATAAGTAGCTTCACTTCATGTATTATGACTTGTGCGCGTGGTCGGGGTTGAATTTCGGAAAGTTCAGAGTTGATTTAGATGAAAAGTTCTAATTTCGAAAGCTTTAAGTTTGAAGAATTGACTAAGTTTTGACTTTTGAGAAAACGACCTTGGAATTGGGATTTGAAAGTTCCAATAGGTTTGTATGATGATTTCGGACTTGGGAGTATGTTCGGATTGAGTATCGGGTGGTCCGAAAGCATTTCGGCGCTTATTGTAGAAAGTTGGCATTTTGAAAGTTTAAGAGTTTCTTATATTTGGTTTGAAGTGGACTTTAGTGTTTTCGATGTTCGTTTGGGATTCCATGCTTTGGAATAGGTCCGTATCGTGGTTTATGACTTGTACACAAAGTTTGGCATCATTCCAAAATATTTTGATATAATTCGGACGCGTCTGTCGAAGTTTGGAAGTTTGAAAGTTGAAAGAAGGATTTTGATCGTCGATTCATAATTTTGATGTTATTCATTGTATTTGGAGCCTTTATATAAGTTTGGGTAAGGTATTGGAACTTATTGGTGTGATCGGACGGTGTCCCGGGGGTCTCGGGTGAGTTTCGGGGTGTTTTCAGATCAATTCTCCTTGTTTTGCCACTGCTGGTTTGTGGTGTGATTGGTATGAATCGCGATTGCAGAAGTAAGAATGCGATTTTGAAGGGTTAGCTGGACTGATGAAGGTTTTGTTCAACGCGATTGCGTAAGAGGAAAAGCAATTGTGTAGCTGGACCAGGTGTTTCTTCGCGTCCGCGAAAGAAGAGTCGCGAACGCAAAGAGTTGAAGAGGCAGGCCTGTTTGGGGGAGTTGTGTTACGCGATCGCGGAAGAACTCATTCGATCGCATAGGGTATTTTCTGAGGCTGGGGATTTTTGCCTTCGCATTCGCATTCTTTGACACGCGTTCGCATAGGCTTGTCTAGTTAAGCTTCACAATCGCGAAAGCTTTATCGCGTTCGCGTAAGGGAATTTCTAGGCTAGGTCTGTTTGGCCCTTCGCGATCGCAAGGTCTTTTCCGCGATCGCGTAGAAGGGAGGCTGGATATAAGTTAGCAGAAACAGGATTTGCTCATTTCATCTCATCTTTCTCTCTTGGAGCCGACTTTGGGACGATTTTGGAGAGCTATTTCATCCATCTCTTAGGGGTAAGTGTTTCTAAACAACTTTTGATTATATTTCATAAACACATATGAAATTTTAATATGAAAATTTATAGAAATGTTGGGATTTTGAAGAAAGACCTAGAAATTGCTATTTTTTGATTTTTACCACAAAATTGGACATGGAATTAGGAATAAATCATATTTTTGAGTTTGTAATGTTATGGGTAAAGTTTATCTTCGAAACTTTTCAGAATCCGGGCATGTGGGCCCGAGGGTTGACTTTATTGACTTTTCGAGCAGAGTTGGAAATTGTTATAAATTGATTTATTATGAGTATTAGACTATATTTTTATTGGTTTGCACATTGTTTGACCTGTTTTGGAGCGACAGGCATCGATTTGAGGTGTTAGAGTGACGTTGGAGCCGGTTATGGAACTTCAGAGCGAGGTAAGTCTCCTGTCTAACCTTGTTAGCGAAAAATTACCTCGTAGGTATTATATTCTTATGTGCTACATGTTGTGGGAGCTACGCACGTATGCAGTGACGGTAGAATTCCTAATTATGTCCGGGTAGACTTAGGTTCACGCAATGCTATAACTGTACTATTTGAGTTATCTTTGCTCATTTAATTCATTTATTTCGCGTTACGACTTGAGACTGGACTTGCATAGGGTGATAGACTCGCTATTGTAGAGATGTGACAAGCTACTTGATAATCCGCGAATAATTTGTGCTTCCCTTATGAATTTCTCCCGCGTTGTGCGTACTCATGGCAAAGTTTTCCTTAAATTTCATAACTCACACATATATTCGTGAGCGGGGTCAAGGACCCGTTAAAGCTTCTTATTCTAATGGGATCGGGTCGTTCGCCTTGGCAGGATTTTGTACCACACTCTTATGGGAGCGGGCCGTTCGCCTCGGTAGTATAATAGATGCATCTATGGTTCGTGCCGCTCGACCCTCAGTAGTGTACACATTATTATGGGATCGGGCCGTTCGCCTTGGCAGTATCATATTCCTTATCGGGTCGTACGACCTCGGCACAATCGTGCGTTATATCACTAGCAGTTCAACTATTTACGAGATTTTTCTTCCACTGATGCCTTGCATTTTATATGGTATTTCTTATTCATTTGATATTTTCCGAGCTGTTGAGATAGGATACGAGATTGAGAATTTTATATCGTTAAAAGAAATTTTGAAAGATTATGTTGGTTACCATTTCATCCTACTATTACTATTGTGCTTCATATCTGTTTAGAATTTAGCATACTACTTTAATGG
The DNA here is from genome assembly GCA_000715115.1 of Nicotiana otophora. Lineage (NCBI taxonomy): Eukaryota > Viridiplantae > Streptophyta > Magnoliopsida > Solanales > Solanaceae > Nicotiana > Nicotiana otophora. The sequence goes on along the minus strand of AWOL01S0011334.1, from coordinate 105,466 downwards.
ACCTCTAGTAAGTGTCGGTGTCGACCCCTCGTCACTACTTCTCTGCGGTTAGGAAAGATACTTACTGGGTACGTGTTGATTTACGTACGCATGCTATACTTGCTGCACTTATTGTGCAGGTATCTATATATGTCTGGTGGTCTTTTGGGCCATGGGCGCGACTGTTGCGGAGACTTTATGGTGAGCTTCATTCCATATTACGATCCGCCGAATACAGAGTCTCCATTAGAGCTATTTATATTCTCATGTCTATCTTGTATTCCAGATAGATGTTGTATTATTATTGTACTCCTTAGTAGATGCTCATGCACTTGTGATACCGAGTTTTGGGGGTTCCTACTGGTTGTTCATTATTATAGTTCATGTAATTATTACCATTTTACCTTGTAATTTATATTTTATACGGAAATTGGAAAATAAAATCACGAGTTTTCTACGAGTACCAGATTTTACTCTACTTATTTAATGGGATTCATGATTTCAGAAATAATAAAATGAGTAACTAAGTTGATTAATCACTGTTGGCTTGCCTGACGGCGGTATTAGGCGCCATCACGACCTATAGCGGATTTTGGATCGTGACAGCTTGGTATTAGAGCTGTAGGTTCACTTGGGTCTCATGAGTCATGAGAAAGTCTAGTAGAGTCTTGCGGATTGGTATGGAGACGTTTGTACTTATCTTCGAGAGGCTACAGGGTTGTTAGGAGCACTTCCCTTCTTGATTCCTCGTCGTGCGATTTGATTCCATCGAGGCTTATGCCTTCAATTCCTTCCTACTCACTTTTACACGATGTTGAGCGCTTGTTATCAATGGGGCATTGAAAAGTTGCAGTGGTACTGTAGATGTAGTGCATGATGTATCTCCCTACGTATTCAAATGAGCTATTGTCGTCGTCCTATGGAAGGCTATTCTGTCATTTCAGCCCTGTATTAGTATTGCCTATGGTTTTGAGGCTATGCATGAATTACTATGATGTTCATGAGTGGTTATCGCGCAATGTTGGTGTGATGGTAGAGTGCTTGTTTATGTGTCGAGGCAGTGAATGACTCGAAAGGAGGATTTTTCAGTGCATGGTTTAGAGGTTCAGCATTTAATTCCAGCGGAGAAGAGGCAATCGGACTATGAATGTTCAGGCTTTGGTTGATAGAGTAAAGAGGCTTGATATTTTCGAGCGTGGTGGAATTATCAATTGTGATGTGGTGTCGTCGTCTTTGTTAAACTCATTAAGGATTGCCGTTGTTATGGTCTTCTTTATTTGCCTTCGGGGCAGGGTGTTGTGAAATGATGCTTGAGAAGCAGTTGTCAGAGATGGAGGTATGTAGCTATTTCAGAATTGAATCGGAGTTTCTAATGCTGATGGCTCGAGAAAGATGATCTTCGAGGAGGCTTTGAGTTGGTAGCAATTTATCAGTTCAGGTGCTACAGAGATGGATTTTGATTTGAGACGGCAATTAGGCAACGAAGGATGAGGAAAGACATGGCGGGAGGTGTCTCGTGGTGGTTGAATCGCTAGCAGGTTAAGAATGAAAAGCAGAGGTTGAGAAGTTGCTTAAAGGAGATGGTTTAACCGAAGTGGGAGTAACAGAGTAGCATATGGATCCATATTGTAGGATAGCCACATGCCTTTAGCAAAGTTTATAGCGATTTGGGAATCATGGTGGAAAGTGACTAGGTCTACGGATTTTATTTGGGATGGAGGCTACTGCACTGAGGAAGATTGAATATGGCAAAGAGGAGTTTGTCTAAAATGAAGAGAGGTGTGAAAACTTGATTATCGTTTTGGATGCAACATGACTTCGAGTTTGGAACGTATCGTCGGACTTTCAGTTGATGTCAATGGGGAATGAACAAACTCTTACAACTGGTGGACGAACACGGGCTTAGGAGGGTTTACTAATTTCGTGGTGGTTGTACCCAATGCAGCTTCGTTGGAAGATGTCGGTGTGGAAATTCCACAGGTGGGCTATCTCATGTGAGCAGGTTAGAGGTTGCATGATTTTTTATGAAGCTTCTATGAGGAGTTCTACTTACTACCCAACAGGAGGTCGAATAGTCTATTGTGGCTGATAATTCGGGATGTTTATGAAGAGTTTAACAAGATATTTTGAGAGGTTTGGCGAGTTAATGGTGCGAGGTCATAGTAATTGGTGAGGAGGAATCCTTGTGGATTCTAGATTTATGTGCTTGTAGCTTTAAGCTAAGTGGGGGAGCCCATCGCCTACGATTGGATTGCGTGGTTGTCGGCTTGTACGGTTTCTGGTTATCGGTGCATTGATGGATTAATTATGACTGAGAAAAGAAAACATCAGGGGTAATTCGAGTAAAGAACTTGATGAATGTGTACTATATTTTTCCTTATCGATTCATGTGTAGGTTTTTGGAAAGACTCGGAGTTTGTGCTTATTGTGGATGTAATGTTCGAGGAAACGAATTCACCCGATTGCTTCTTTGGGAGTGTTCATGTGCTAACAGAGCGTTGGAGTTTGATTATACTCGGAACCAGGTCAGAGTGGGTGACTCTCAATAGTGGTTCTAATGGGCTCAAGGATGTAAGCGCAGCGTCTAAGGATTTTGGGTTCGTTGTGTGGTTAATGATCGAGTCTTTGCAGTGGGTATTGAGACAATGTGATCTCCTGATTTGGGTCACTCGGGATGGGTGTTGATCGAGTTTTGTTATGTTTTTGAATGAAGCCATTATTATTTCTAAGGCAGGTCAAGAGTAAATTGAAGGAAGTTGGGTTGGTTGGTAATGGTTTGAATCAGCATGATTGTGGCAATGCTCAGTTCCTTTGGCGCGTTAAGTTATACAGGTAGTTGGTGGTTGTACGTGCGGGCTTGACAACCACCATAATTTGATTGATTTGGGAGGTATTTGATTCAAATGGCCTTGTTATGTGTAAATGGATCCCGGGAGAATTATGGTGGTTTAGACCACAACTTGAGGTTTGTATTTTCTGCGGTTATGTGGATTTAGTTGCATATTGCAATGGTTCTTCTGAAATGAGTTTAGTGAAAGGTTATTAGCCAATGGAGTGATTATTCTACTAGAAGTTCAGGGGTTATGATGAATTCTTGTACTCTCGCATAGCGACATGATAGGTCTAGTGAGCGGCATGGGAATTTGAATTGGAGGATCAAGGTTGCGGTTCGGTGTTGGCAGGAATGTCACGAGCTCGAAGGAGCGGGAGAAAATTTCAGATGTTTAGAGTTAGCTAGCATTGTCTTAGTGTCGCCTGAGTACTGTGTCCTGGGTAAGAGGCATCGTGTATTGATTTGCGGATTCTTGATTTGCTTTACAGAATTAGTATGGTTGGTGGTATGGAGGTGCAGACTTTGCTACCTGGTGCGGAAGGTCGTGGGAGCGTATCCTAAGGGAAAATTGTATAAGTGTGACCTATTAGTCACTTGATTGCTAAAGATTGAAACCAAGCATGGAGATTATGGTACTATCGTTAATGTGAGAGTTTATGCCTGGAAGGCACTCTATTCCTTTGGTTGTGAACTGTGGGAGTTTGTTCCAAATTGGGACGGCTGCTCATGTGTGTCATGAATAGGGCCATTATGGATCCTTGAAAGGTTATTGGCCCAGTATGGGATGATCGGAATCAACTTCGAGTCAGTTGGTGGGTCTAATGATAATGCGTGCTCTACATCAGGTCGGATGTGTCTATTCGGCATAGTATTGCTTACAGAGGAGTCTTCTAGCATTGGATGTTATCCCCCTTGTCAGATATTCTATGTAATACTCTATTGTGCCGTTTTGGTTATGAAACGGCTTGTTTATTCGCACATGTGTTGTAATCCCGTGTAGCTTGTGGTGTTATATGAGTAAGATGGCTCTCGAGATGCAGATCATTTATTGCACCTTAGTCGTGCTTGGGTTTTTGTAGTGTATGGCACTATCCCTCTCCCCAGGGTTGTATTATGCACTTGGCGTGCTTGTGGTTGATATTCGGGCATTTCGTAAGTATAAGCATTTCGGCTTGATGGGTGTGTCCTTATTGATTGTTATGTGTGGATAAGGTGGCACGCCACCATGGGTAAATTGTTTGGATCGGGTGGCATGCCGCCACGGGTATGTTGTGTGGATTGGGTTGCACGCCGCAACGATATCATGTTTGGAATGGTTTGCACGCCGCAACAGTGTCATATTTGGATCGGGTTGCATGCCACATATGTCATATTTGGATCGGGTTGCACGCCGCAATAGTAAGATGTTGAGTACGGTTCCTTATATTTATTCTTGTGTATTTTGTTTCTCATTCTCTGAGAAGGGTTCATAGCGTCTGTTTGACCGTTTTATTTATTATGCTGGGTGAGTAGTTCTTTTCTAGAGTTAGTTCTTCCTTATGTATCATATTTAAGTTGAAGCTTGTTAGCGCATTGATGGCGTCATATGAGATTTTGGTCAGTGTTTGAGGTGGCTGATGGCCGGAGCAGTTTATACTGGGTGAGACGAGGTTTTTGGACCTGAAATTGGTGCGAGCGGATTTATGCAAGGTGCATTAAAGAGAAAGTGTCACTATTCGATTTAGAATGAGGTAACGGTTCTTGCCAAGCGGAGAAACTCCGTGAGTTATTGATTTGACGGGTGGTTATGAGTTACTGTACATCTTATTCATCGTTGCAGTATTGTGAGGATTGAAACCGGGCCTATATATTTTATGAGGTATACTATGGGTGCCGAGTCAGTGAAATTGTAGTTGTTGTGCTTGGAGGAGGTTATCATGGGCAAATGAGTTATGTGGTGTATTGTGTGATGTCAGCATGGGTGCATGATCTTGTATGGGTTCAGTGTGTGGAGATTGATATGGTGTTCGTAGGATTGAATCAAGTCTTGTAGAGAAATTCGGAGGGTGGAATTTCGTCCTAAGGCTTGTTGGCCAAAATGAAAAGGAAGATCTTCAGTCTGACTTGATCTAATGTGCTAAACTGGGTTGTGGTGGCACGGGTAGGTGCACAAGGTGTTGAACAGTGATTTTGGATAGCTCCAGAACAGTTCTTGGCACGTTCGAGGACGAACGTATGTTTAAGTGAGGGAGAATGTAACGACCTGACCGATTGTTTTGAGTTTTAGCGCGTCATTTGGATATTTGAGGCCTTTATTAGCTTCACTTCATGTATTATGACTTGTAGGCATGGTCAGGGTTGAATTTCGGAAAGTTTAGAGTTGATTAGGATGGAAAATTCTAATTTCGGAAGCTTTAAGTTGGAAGAATTGATTAAGGTTTGACTTTTGAGTAAATGACCTCGGAATTGGGATTTGAAGATTCCAATAGGTTTGTATGATGATTTCGGACTTGGGCGTATGTTCAGGTTGAGTATCGGGTGGTCCGGAAGCATTTAGGCGCTTATTGTAGAAAGTTGGCATTTTGAAAGTTTAAAATATTTCTTATGTTTGGTTTGAAGTGGACTTTGGTATTATCGATGTCCGTTTGGGATTCTGAGCCTTGGAATAGGTCTGTATCGTGGTTTATGACTTGTACACAAAGTTTGGCGTGATTCCGGAATGTTTTGATATGATTCGGACGCATCCGTCGAAGTTTGAAAGTTTGAAAGTTGAAAGAAGGATTTTGATCACCGATTCGTGATTTTGATGTTATTCGTGGTATTTCAAGCCTTTGGATAAGTTTGGGTAAGGTATTGGGACTTGTTGGTGTGATCGGACGGGGTCCCGGGGGCCTCAGGTGAGTTTCGGGATGGTTTTAGATCAATTCTCCTTGTTTTGCCACTGCTGGTTTCTGGTGTGATTGGTATGAATCGTGATCGCGGAAGTAAGGATGTGATCGCGAAGGGTTATCTGGTCTAGTGGAGTTTTGTTCAACGCGGTCGCATAAAAGGAAAGCGATCGCGTAGCTGGAGCAGGTGTTTCTTTATGTTCTCGTAAGAAGAGTCGCGAATGCAGACAATTGAAAAGGCAGGCATATTTGGGGGAGAAGGCAGGCATGTTCTCGTAGGGTATTTTCTGAGGCTGGGGATTTTTGCCTTCGAATTCGCGTTGACACGCGTTCGCGTAGGATGGTCTGGTTAAGCTTCGCGATCATGAAAGCTTTATCGCGTTCGCGTAAGGGAATTTCTAGGCAAGGTCTGTTTGGCCTCCACAATCGCGAGGTCTTTTCCGCAATCGCGAGGTCTTTTCCACGATCACGTAGAAGGGAGGCCGAATATAAGTTAGCAAAAACGGGATTTGCTCATTTCATCTCATCTTTATCTCTTGGAGCCGACTTTGGGGCGATTTTGGAGAGCTATTTCATCCATCTCTTGGGGATATGTGTTTATAAACAACTTTTGATTATATTTCATGAACACATATGGAATTTTAACATGAAAATTGGTAGAAATTTTGGATTTTGAAGAAAGACCTAGAAATTGGTATTTTTAGATTTTTACCATGAAATTGGACATGGAATTGGGAATAAATCATATTTTTGAGTTCGTAATTTTATGGGTAAAGTTTATCTTTGAAACGTTTCGGAATTCGGGCAAGCTCGAGGGTTGACTTTTGGACTTTTTGAACGGAGTTGGGAATTGTTATAAATTGATTTATTATGAGTATTAGAGTATATGTTTATTGGTTTGAACGTTGTTTGACTAGTTTTGGAGCGACGAGAATTAGTTTGAGGTGTTAGAGTGGCGTTGGAGACGGTGATGGAACTTCGGAGCGAGGTAAGTCTCCTGTCTAACCTTGTGAGGGGAAAATTACCCCGTAGGTGTTATATTCTTATGTACTATATGTTGTGTCACACCCTTTTATTTACCCCCAATATGATATGTATTATGGATTATTACGGGTTATAGAGTTTTTCAAATTAAAGTGACAAACTTGAGTAGGGATTATTTTATTTAGTGAGTCGCCACTTGGAATTTATATTTTGGGTATTTCAAATCACCTTTTATTTGAATCCCTAGTCGAAGGAAGGTTTGAATCTATTATTATTGGTCTGCGAAAACAAAGTTCGGGTAAGGAATTCAATTGACCGGGGAGAAGGTGTAAGGCATTCCCCTAATCCTGTGGTTCTAGCACGGTCGCTTTATTGACTATATTTGGCTTATATTATTTTTGGATAAACTGTGTTTTATTGATTTTCATGTTTTACATATCCGTTTTTATTTCTTGATTGTTGAAGAATGTTTTGAATAATAAGATGTCATAACCACACTACGCAAGCGAATGTGTGGTCGAGACGAAATTTATTAGTTTTGTCATACCAGCGCTACACAAGCGAATCCGCAATCACGATAATGGACTATTAGCACGCAATTACTTTTGGAAAAATTACTACATTTGTCCTTTGAGAAATAATTGACCAGCATATGAATCAAAATGGACGTCTTTGTATTGTATTGGGCCTCTGCAGAACTTATCTTATTTGGCCCAATATTTTGTTTGAAACTAGACTCCATAACTCATCAACTTGGTCCCAACAAATCGAATGCCCGAAATTCTTCTTCCCAAAGTGTGCTACGTTAATGAAGTGTAGTGATGGAAATATTTTCACAAATAAATACCAATATCAATATGATTCCACAATAGAATAACATAGATATAAAAAGTGATATAGTCATTGAACTAAAGATATTAACACGAGAACGAAAATAATACTTCATTCAAGCACAAGATCCATAATATAGAATACCAATTTCAACATTATCAAGATTAAGGCAAGGAATGAACCTCAAAGTTTTGAATCTGAACTTTCAATATTTTACAGCTCTGAAATCCAAAAGCGAACAAGACCATGAAAGCCCCACCACTCGAACTCGGCGGACTCGGATCAGACCTCGACTCTACTCGACTCAGAAACGTTAGCTATTTTTTTGACGGTGTTTTGGAGGTGAGTGATAAGTGGGGATTTTGACTACTTATTTGCGCCTTTTGACTTTCGTTTTAGTTCAAAAATGCTTAAAGGTATTCCCGAAAACTGATAAAATATGCTTACTTGCAGGAGTATTGGAAAATGAGCCAAAGTGATGAAATGCAACTTAAGAAGGAGTGACTTTGAATAAGGACAAAAATCAAGCAGAAAAGGGCTAAAGTCCGGACCGCGGAATTCTGTCTGTGGCTGCAGAACAAGAAGAAAAGTTGACAGTGCTGCAATGCAAAATGCGGACCGCACAATAATTGTACGGCCACAGAAGTCAAGGTTCAGAGAGTTGGGAATTCAAGACAATCAAGATCTACGGACCGCACTATAATTGTCCGCACCCAGAATTGTGCGGTCCGCGGAACTCAAGATGTGCGGTCGCACCCGAAATTGTGCGGTCCGCAGAACTCCAGAAGTGCGGCCGCATTTCAGAATTGTGCGGCCGCAGAAACCACTCCTGTCAAGAGTTGCAGCAAAGTGCGGACCGCACACAGAATTGTGCGGCTGTAGAACCTCCTAAAGGGAAATTTTATCTGAAAATTCTAGCTTTGTATAAATAGACTACTTTCGCGAAATTAGGTCATATTTTGAATATCTGAAAGTTGGTAGCCGTTTTGCTTTACTATTTTAGGAAACTTTATCATAGCTTGTCAATTTTACATTGGATGTTCATATATTTATCATTAAATATGAGTTTAATCATCTTTTCTTTTTTATTTTCTTCATCACCCACTATGAGTAGCTAAATTTCTAGCTAGGGTTGTGACTCAACCCTAGTGTGGGTATCTAATGGGTATTTTATTTAGGGATTATTTATGGTTGAGTGTGTGATATTTAGCCTAGTTCTTGCTATAATTGTAGAATGACTGGTTGCAAACATTGATTCAAGCCTATTTGACTTAGTCTCTACTTGAGAAAGAGAGACTTAGTCTAGGAAAATTTGGCTAACAAGAAATTGGGATGAATTCAAGAAATTGATAGTCCCAATTAAAGGGTTGAATCTAGAGATAGTAAAACCCGACTTGAGCATCTATCAACTGTTTTGTGCATTACCCATTTGGACCTGAGAAAGCCAAATTGGGCAAAACCACTCTATTACCGCGAGGTATTGAGTGGGTAATTGTGTGTTGATTGATGTAATACACCTCGACCAACAAACCCCGCTCTAAAGCCCATAACCCATTAGGCAAACACCTAAGTGGAAGTTAGAGACCTAGAGCTTTTACATACTTGAAAAACAACACCAAAAATATTATTCTCTAGCTTTACATTTGCAAACTGTAGCATAATTTAGAAGTAGAATCAAAACACAACTTGTGGAAGTGCATCTTAAACACTTTACGTGCTTAATCCGAATATATACCTAATCCCATCTACGCTCCCTATGGATTCGATCCCGACTTCTAGTTGGGTATTATTATTGTAATCGATCGCTTCACAACCCCAAACTGAGGTGTGATTTTGGCGAGATCAATTTTTGGCTCCACTGCCTGGGAGCGTAAAAAATAGATTTAGCTATATACTTGGTTTTGTGTGTGACGTGTATTCCTTTCCTTCCGTGTTACTAATCATTTTGGTGAAACAATTGTAGGTACAAAATAAATGACTCTCAACAACAATGATCATCTCGGAAACTTGCCATTGGGGGAGGATGTGTATGATGACCAAGTTGACGAGGTTCCTCTTGAACCTCAATAAAATAGACGAGGCCTACCACCTAATGACAATATTCCCGTCCCTCCCCCACCTTCACCAAAAGCGGTTCCATATCAGGTGTTTCCGAATGAAAGGTATGCAAGTGCCATAGTCCCGGCCCGCATTAGGGCGGGCAACATTCAAATCACAAATGTTATGCTCATATTGCTAGAGCAACGGGGATTCTTCACCGGGGATACGAATCAAAATGTGTACAAACACTTGAAAGGATTTGTGGACACTTGCTGGGGGAGTAAACAGACAAACATCTCCGAGGATGCTTTAAGGTTGAGGCTATTTCCTTTTTCACTATGGGGGAAAGCCTTGGATTAGTTAGAAAGATTGCCAAACAATTCCATCCATACATGGGATGAATTGGCGGAGAAATTCATTGCCAAGTTATTTTCTCCCGGGCATATGGCTACTCTTAGAGACGAGATTCTGGCATTCAAGGAAGAACCCAATGAGCCTTTGCACGATATAAGGGAGAGGTACCGTACTATGGTAAAAGAGTGCCCGAACAATGACATGAGTGAGGCTATGATCCAACAAACTTTATATAGGTGGGTCAATACTACCAATCAATGCGTGGTCAACCAAATTGCAGGTGGAAATTTCATGACAACACCATATGCCGAAGCTTGTGAGATCTTAGATGAAATGGCGGATACTTCATCGGCATGGCAAAGTAGAGCAAATGTTCCTCAAGGTGATCCAAATGTGATTCACCTACATAAAGAACTGCATGATCATGGGCAAGCATTTGCCGAGTTGACCATTACAATAAATCAATTAGACAAAGCTCAACTTCAACAAGTTCAAGGTCCTAAACAAGTAAATGCAATAGAGGGTGTCAATATGATTGTAAACAAGAGAAGGCAAAAAGGTCAACAAGTACAAAACCATGCGGAACAATTATGTGCAAGAAGATAGTGGGTTTGACCAAGAAGAATCATACAATGAACAATAGGAGGAAGTGCAATATGTGAATAACTTCCAAGGGAAAAGAAACAACTCTCAAGGCCCGAATCAACAACAATGGTGATCTCAAGGTAATCAAGGGAATTGGAACTCACACAAACAAGGCAATTGGAGTGGTGGTAACAACCAAGGTAATTGGAACAATCAAAACAATCAAGGAAATTAGAATGGTCAAAACAACCAAAGCAATTGGGGTGGCAATAGTCAAGGATATTGGGAAGGCAACAACCAAAGGAGATGGAGCAATAACCAAGGGAATCGCGGGTCGGGCTTTGAAAGACCCCCGATGTATCAACAACCAAGCAACCTGCCTCCTTATCCTTCCCATGGTCCTAGTTCTTCCAACAATGATATGGGGTGAATTGAGAACATGTTTAAACAAATGATAGAGAAGAATGCCGACTCCGATGCTCAACTAGCCTCTCACAATAGAGGTGATTTCTAAACTCCCACCCCTACATCCGTGAAGGGAGTGAGGCGCTTCTTGGGTCATACGGGGTTCTATCGCCACATGACCCCTTATGTAAGCTTTTGGAGAAGGATTCCAAATTCTATTTCAATGAGGATTGCATGAAAGCATTTGAATTGCTCAAGTTCAAATTGACTACTACTCCTATTATCACCTCACCGAATTGGAGCTTGCCTTTTGAGCTCATGTGTGACGCAAGTGATGCGGCGGTCGGAGCACTTTTGGGGAAACGTATCAACAAAATCTTCCATCTGGTCTACTATGCTAGTAAGACCATGAACGATGCCCAAGTCAATTACACGGTGACCTAAAAAGAGCTCCTTGCTATTGTCTTTGCTATGGAGAAGTTCCGCCTGTACTTGATGGTTACAAAGGTAATTGTCCATACCGATCATGTAACTCTTTGGTACTTAATGAGCAAAAGGGATTCAAAGGCGAGGTTAATGCGGTGGGTGATTTTATTGCAAGAGTTCGATCTCAAAATCGAAGACCGCAAAGGCAGTGAAAACCAAGTGGCGGACAACTTGTCTCGCTTGGAAGAGGAGGAGAGGCCACATGACGGCCTTGAGATTAATGACTCCTTCCCCGACGAGAAACTTCTAGACATTTTAATGACCGAGATGCCATGGTTCGCCGACTTAGCAAATTATCTTGTAAGCGGTATGGTACCGAATGAGTTCTCTTCAAACCAAAGGAAGAAGCTCAAACGGGATTGCCTTGACTATTATTGGGATAAACCGTATCTCTTCCGAATTTGTACCGATGGTGTGATTCGACGATGTGTGCCGGAGGAAGAACAAGTGGAAATTCTTAAAGCTTGCCACTCTTCACCATATGATGATCACCATGGTGGAGCGAGAACAGCGGCAAAAGTGTTGAGTTGTGGATTCTATTGGCCTGCCCTATACAAGGACGCTAGTGATCTAGTCAAGCATTATGATGAATGTCAAAGGGACAGAGGTATTTCTAAGAACATTAAGATGCCACTCACCACCATCTTGGAAATTGACATTTTTGATATGTGGGGTAGACTATGTGTCAAGGTAGGTTGAGGCTGTTGCTCTACCTAACAATGAAGCTCGAAGTGTGGTGGCATTTTTGAAAAAGAATATCTTTACAAGATTTGGCACTCCAAGGGCCATTATAAGTGATGGGGGATCGCACTTTTGCAACAAAGCTTTTGATACCTTACTCACAAAGTATGGTGTCACTCACAAAGACTCGACCCCCTATCATCCTCAAGCAAGCGGACAAGTGGAAGTCTCCAACCAGCAGATCAAGAGTATTTTGTCAAAGACCGTGAATGCTAACTGGACAAATTGGTCGAAGAAACTTGATGATGTTCTATGAGCTTATAGGACGGCTTACAAAACACCGATTAGGATGTCTCCATACCGGTTGGTGTTCGGGAAAGCTTGTCACCTTTCGGTGGAACTTAAGCACAAGGCTATGTGGGCATTGAAGAAGATAAATCTTGAGTGGGATGTCGCTGCCAACTTAAGGGTGGCACAATTAAATGAGCTTGATAAATTCCGGTACCATGAATATACAAGTTCTTCCTTATATAAGGAGAAGATGAAGTACCTCCATGACAAATACATTCGGAACAAGGAGTTCAAAGAAGGTGATCTTGTGTTATTGTTCAATTCTTGGTTACAGATGTTTCCAGGAAAGTTGAAGTCTAAGTGGAGTGGTCCGTTTGAGGTTGTGAATGTGACACCCTTTGGTGCATTAGACTTGAAGAATAAAAATGCTGAAGTGTTAAGAGTCAATGGTCACCAGGTGAAGTATTATCTTGGAAAAGTTGATGATGGCCATGTTGTGGCATTAATTCATTTCAAGTGATTGATAGTAATCTGCGTCGTGCCACGGCGTTAAATCAAGCGCTTCTTGGGAGGTAACCCATGTTTCTTTTTATTCTTTTTAGATAGGTTTTGTTCTGTGCTAAATAGGTTTGAAGTGAATTGCAGGAATAAGTGTGCTTTGCAGGAACTGTGCTCGAAAAAATGGCTAAGTGTTAAAAAAGTGTGGACCACACAATCTTGCATGCCACAGCAGAAAGGAGTCTACGGTCGCACAATTCTTTGGTCGGCCGCACAACTGGAGACCCAAAAATGCAAACACTCTAAAGTTTGCAATTGCAAAAAAATGGCCAATCTGCGGCCGCACTTGGAATTGTGCGGCCCGCACAAATATCTGCAGCCATACCTAATTTTGTGCGGACCACATATCTTCAGAGGGACCAGGTACAGAGTGCAAACCGCACATAAAATTATGCGGCCGCACTCAGCTGCACATTTTCAACCTATAAATAGGCCCTCCTCTCACTGTTCCAAACTTTACATACTTTGAACTCTTGGCACCTAAGCAAGCACAGTACACAAAAATTGTTTCAAACATCACACTCATTTCATCATCCTAGATTATTCCCTACATCCTTCATCACTGGTATGTTTAATTCGTGTTTAAAGTTTTCCAAATTTTCTTAGTATAGTTAATTTTAGGCCTAAATGTCAGATAATTCATCATGTGTGCTTAAAATTATTTGGGTAATTTCATATGTACTCATTGGGGTTGGGTAAATTATGTATCGTGTCTAATTTTCCAATACCGTGTCCAAATTGTGTAAATAATTGAAAAACCTAAGTTTAGTGCCGTCTAATTTTGAATTGTGCGGCCGCACATGAAATTGTGTGGTCCGCAGATCCTTAGTTTTAGGGCAAGTTTGTGCATTCAATGTGCGGACTGCACTCAAAATTGTGCGGTACAAATAAAATGATCTGCGGCCGTAGAAACATTTGTGCGACCGCAGATCCAAACTTTAGAGAACTGGTATTACTGGGCTGGAATTGTGCGGCCGCACTCACAATTGTGCGGCTGCACTCACAATTGTGCGGTCCGCACTTCAATTGTGTGGCCACACTTCAAAATTGTATGGTCCGCACAAGGCAGTCTACGGCCGCACTTCAAAATTGTGTAGTCCGCACAAGGCAGTCTGCGGCCGCACTCAGAATTATGCGGACCGTACTTTCACATTTACATACTGTTTTGTTTGCAATGTTTTACAGCCTGTTTCTACACTTTAACTGACTCATGTTGCTTTGTATTGCAGATAATGATTCGATCAAGAGATAGAGGTGATACTTCTAAAGGGAGGGGTGAACCCTCCCGAGGCCGAGGCAGGGGTAGCCTACCACTCTCCGTGCAAAAATTGATAGGTAAGAAGGCAACAATAGGCCGAGGTAGACAGCCAGAGCCCTCCGAATCAAGTTCATATACCCCGTCTAGGGAAGCATCGGAGGCGACTCAGTGCAAAGGCAGTCTGCTGTGCCATCATAGCCACAGATGCCCCAGGACAAAAACCGATTGAGAGACAAGCCTACCTCTTATGAGAGTAATTCTAAGGGATCAGAAGGGAACAGTCAGGCTATAGAGCCCTCATCTACTCATGCCCCCGCCGCA
>AWOL01S0011334.1:52614-88741 GCA_000715115.1 Nicotiana otophora | reverse complement strand
GTGGACGCAGAGATCGCTCACTCTTGAGCGGCAGTTTGTGTTGAAGGATCTGGATAGATACAACCCGAATGTGTTAAGACAATTTCGGGAAAAAGAGGGTGGAAATGGTTCACAAAAAGCGTATTGGATGCAAAGGAGAACTTAGTCTGGGAGTTCTATGCCAATGTGGCGCACATCAAGAAGGGGACTAAGGTGACTAAGGTGCGGAACTTGAAAGTACGATTTGATCAGAACACTTATTTGGGGTTCGAGGATATGGAGCCGGTGCAGTATTTACAGAAGTTTGCACTTGTTGACGCAGCTCGCCCTTGGCTAGCTGAGATAATGGCAGCTCTAGGACCACCACCACCATGGATCACAGCAAGGGTTCCTGTTCTGCAGAACACCCTCAATTTTGAAGCAAAAGGGTGCCAAACATTTGTATACAGTCGCATAGACCCAAGCCGGAATGAAAACAACCTTCTAATCCCCTAGGCAGTCTTAGTTGTATCTATCATGGCCGAGTACCCAATTAATGTGGGTGCCATCGTGTCTACCAACATGTCTCTAGTTGTCAGACAGGGTGAAAGCTCCTATCCGTATCCCAACACTATCACGGAGTATCTCACAGATGCAGGGGTGGAGCCCAAGAGCTTTAATGCGAAGGTAAGGGCTAAGCAACCCTTCTCCTGGTACCCTCTGAAGGACCCAAGTAACCCGAAAAACAAGGGTAAGTCGACTACTATCGTAGGCCAGTTTGATGAGCCATTGATGGTAGTTGCAAATTCTGTTGCTATGCATTTTACAGCTTCCATGCCTTCCATAGCAACCGGTCCTTCCACTGAGACAGATGACTTGCCACCACCTCCATCTTCTAGACCATTAGCTTCAGTATCAGTGCCTTCCTCCTCCACATGTCCACTCACTGCACTGCGAGTCTCCCAGACATTGTCGAGTCTCAACAACTGGATGTATACAGCTATTGCAAAGCTGTCTGACATATCCAGTACTGTTGCAGCTCAGTCTTCTACCCTAGCAGCACCACAGGTTCCTCCATCAGTGGAGAAAACATTGAAGAAGATCTTGGACAATCAGAAGACCATCATGGATACTTTATTGGCACATGGGGGAGCTATTGAGGAGTTGGGTAAACAGGTGAAGAAGATGAGGAAATCACAGGCCTCAAGAAAATCAGTGGACAAGTTGAGAAAAGAGGTGACCAAGATAGCAGCAACTGGTGATCTTCCATTTGACTTACTGATGGAGACAGATCCATCAGTACCAGCAGACCCACCAGCACCAGTGGCACCAGCAGGCCAATCTGACGAGCTAGACCTTGCTGCCCATACTGTTGAGGAGGTGCTTCAGATGTTCACCAACCCCGTTACTCCCCGAGCAGAGGATGATGAGATCCAGTTGGAGGAGCCTGAGGGTGGTGATGCTGCCATACACACTGAGACCACATAGGGAGTTCTCTTTACTCTCATCCCTCCCTTATTTTGATTTTTGTTAAGCATTGAGGATAATGTTTATTCTTATTCAAGGGGGTGGTCTATTTTGATTTGATATGACATTGGCTTGTAATAACTATAATACTCTCTTTTTATCTTTATTTTCTTTTTCATTATCTATATATTCCTCCCTCTCTATTGATATATATATTCTCTTTCCCATTCTCGGCTTTTATATTCATTTTTTCTTTTAGTAGTTACTTCATAGCTTCTTTATTTTGTTTCTTAGCAGTTTAACTTCTTATTTACTTTAATAGCTTCTTGTTGATTTGGTAGCTTCTTTTTATGTTTAAGTGATAAATAAGCCTTTGGTTTTCTTAATGCCATGGTTCTTTCCAAATGTGGTTTTTGTGTGAACCGGGTGGCTCTTCACAATGATGGATGGCATGAAAACCTTCTTAAGGGATTGAGTCCGTTTTTGATGATTAGGTAAAAACAATAGTAATAATGAATAAAAGGGTCAAACATGCTTCACTTGGTACCAATACACTTAGCTACACGCTTATGGTTAAAAACAAGTTCTTGGAAAGAAATGGCTCTAGTTAGTGACCTTGTGACTCTTGTGTTGACTTAGGTAATCATCGAGTGGTTTAGTTGAACCATTAGCGATTTTCAATCTTGAATACAGTTGTTGTGGGCCCTCGCCTCTATCCTCTTTAACAATCCAGCTGTGTGGGAGGTGATATGTTTTGTTACAAGTCCAAGTACCCGTGCGAATGGTTTAGAACTTCCCCCGAATGTGTTTATAGTCAAAATTCTAAGTTTTGCTTGGCTTGAGAAGTGATTGTAGGCTCTCCTTGGCCCGTTTTGAAATTTTTCATGGCCCACCAATGATGTTATCCCTAGTCAACTCTTTTGAGCCTAAAGCCTTTCTCATTTGATAACTAGGTTACAAGCCTTTACCCATTTTGTAGTGTCCCTCTCTTGGCACCCGAGCTTTCCTTAACACTCATGAGAAGAAAATTGGCGAAAACATAAGTTTAGGGGAGAGACGAGGAGTTTGAAAGTGGTATCAAGGTACAAAAAGAGAAAAGAAATGAAGAAAAAGAAAGAACAAAAGAAAAACACAAAAAGAAATTGACTAAATTGAAGAGTTGAAAGGATTCAAAGAAAAGCAAAAGTGCAAAGCATGGAGAAAACTAAGGAAAAAATGAATATCATGACCAAGAAAGAGTGATGTCAAGTCTCTATAGTCCCCCTAAAAATAAGACTCAAAGAGTCGGCAAGGCATGAGCCAAAAAAAGAAAATCGAGTGCTTAAGGAAAGATGAACCCGTTCTATTCCAACATTTCCTACCTTAGTCCAAAAGCCTTCATTACATGCTGAAAAAGCCCTATATGATTTCAAGCCGAGTGAGCTTACATTAGTGGTGATTTACATGAGGGGAAAACATATGGTACTCAAAGCCATACTTGTGACATTCGTTTGAGAGTGATGAGCGAACTTTTCACAAATCATTGAATTGGGTGCTACATCCTTAAGTGAGATGAGCCAACGGAGAGTATAGGAGGAGGAGTTTGGGATCCACAGTGACTTACATGAAAGTGCGAACTTCCGTAATGATTAAAGTCAACTCTTGATTCTCAAGTGTCATATTAGAGCTATTTATGCTTTAACCTTCACAATATTGCCTTGTTGATGATTTATGAGTATGTGGGTAATTGTTGATCCCAATTGATGTATGTTTGATTCACCTTAGTTTAGCTGGAATAGATCTTTTCTTGTGAAGGTGGGAATTACCTTATTTTCTTGAGAACAAGCAAAAGCTTAAATTGGGGGAGTTGATAAGTGGTGATTTTGACTACTTATTTGCGCCTTTTGACTTTCGTTTTAGTTCAAAAATGCTTAAATGTCAATTTTACATTGGATGTTCATCTATTTATCATTAAATATGAGTTTAGTCATCTTTTCTTCTTTATTTTCTTCATCACCCACTATGAGTAGCTAAATTTCTAGCTAGGGTTGTGACTCAACCCTAGTGTGAGTACCAAATGGGTATTTGATTTAGGGATTGTTTATGGTTGGGTGTGTAACATTTAGCCTAGTTCTTGCTATAATTATAGAATTAATGGTTGCAAAAATTGATTCAAGCCTATTTGACTTAGTCTCTACTTGAGAAAGAGAGACTTAGTCTAGGAAAACTTGGCTAACAAGAAATTGGGATGAACTCAAGAAATTGATAGTCTCAATTAAAGGGTTGAATCTAGAGATAGTAAAACTCGACTCGAGTATCTATCAATTGTTTTGTGCATTACCCATTTGGACTTTAGAAGCCAAATTGGACAAAACCACTCTATTACTGAGAGGTATTGAGCGGGTAATTGTGTGTTGATTGCTATAATACACCCCAACCAACAAAACCCGCTCTAAAGCCCACAACCCATTAAGCAAACACCTAGGTGGAAGTCACAGCCCTAGATCTTTTACATACTTGAAAAACAACACCAAAAATATTATTCTCTAGCTTTACATTTGCAAACCGTAGCATAATTTAGAAGTAGAATCAAAGTACAGCTTGTGAAAGTGCATCTTAGACACTTTACATGCTTAATCTGAATATATACCTAATCCCATCCACGCTCCCTGTAGATTCGATCCCGACTCCTAGTTGGGTGTTATTATTGCAATCGACCGCTTCACAACCCTAAACTGAGGTGTGATTTGGGCGAGATCAGTGAGAAGCTCGGTTTGAATGGTGTTTTGGGGGCTGTTTCAGCTGGGTTTTTTAGTTGGTTTTTGGCAGCATATTTGGAGTATTTTTGACTGTTTTAAAGCGGTTTCGGCAGCGAGTTTAAGCTGATTTGCGGTGGCTTTGGGGGCTATGTTTGAGGCTATTTTGCGGCTGCTGCATTTGAGCTCGTTTTTTAGGTAAAACAGTGGTGCTTCGGGGCTGCTTTCAACTGAGTTTTAATGGAGAAAAGGGATTGGTTTCATGAGTGTCTTGGAGCTGAGTTTTATGGGTGTTTTGGGGATAAAAGGGGCTGGATTATGGAGCTCTTACATGGCTGAAACTACGGAGGAAAAATGGTGATTGAGGATGAGGAAGAAAAGAAAAGAATGTAGCTGCCTCCTTTTGTTTTTCAATTTGTGTCTTCTCCGTCCCTCTATATTTGCTTCTTTTTCAGATCCCCTTTGAGGTGAAGTTTGGGGGTGTTTAAATAATAAAAGAAAATAAAAGAGGAAGAGTGTAGGAAGAGGGTGATGGGACAAGAGAATAGTGAAAAGGGGAGTGAGAAGTGACATGTGAATAGTGTAGTAGGTGGGTGATGGGACGAGGAAATAAAGTAGGGAAGGTAGGAAGTAATTTTATTAGATTTGGCCCGTGATTAAAATAACTTCTTCCATCCTCTATGTAATAGACTTTGTTAAAAATATTATATATTTTCTAATAAAGCCTACTAATAAAAATAACATAAAAGTTAAAATATCAAGATTAAACCTAAAAATTATCAAATACAAAGAAGTGATGAAAATTCAAATATAGTCAAATATTAGGTGCTCACAGCATGCCCCTCTTTGTTTGGAAACATGAAGGGTTTTCAAGCAAAGACAAGATGAGCCATGTGACTAATTGTTTACTATATCATTATTCAAAGGGAATAAATAAAAGATGAAAAAAGTGCAACCGATTCCTGGTTTTGAACAACCTACATATCCCGGGTTATAAGGGAATCAAGCCACGCGTAGTTTAAGGAAGGTGATAGAATGATGAGTTGGAGAGTCGAATGAGGTTCCGTTGAGGTTCCGGTCCACGGTCCTATTTATTACATCAAAATAAAAAAACAATTACTTTAAAGAAAAGGAAAATATAAGATCATATCTACTCTTCTTGTCTTGAGTCTTGCATCTTCCCTTGAAATCTTGTAAACCCGTATTGGTGCCTTGAGATTGAAGATTGATTCTTAAAGCTCGAGCTTGAATTGAGACTTGGATTGACTCTTGAATACTCACTCCTTAATTAGAAGCGAAGAAGATAGATTTTGAGATGCTGGTCATTGCGTGCATTACGTCAAAGCTTGCCCCTAGCCGTCTTTGCGTTCGAACAACCTTCTTTTTTCGATCAGAGTTTGGAACTTGATTCTTGGAAAGCCAGGTTGCTGGCACATTATCAAAGCTGACTCCAACTATCTTGTGATCAAAAGACCTTTTTTTGACGGGAACTATTGTAAGCTTTAATCGTCACAATCTATGCTTTACAACGGGGCCTACAAAGCCATCAAAGACGAACAAACAAACAAAATTTTTCTGCCCCAGTTTGTTATTAGGAAAATTTTATGAGTTATTAGAAAAAGCTATAAACTATCTAATTTATTGAAAGGAAGACAAAGACAACAATATAAACTAGCTATGTGAGGATATGCAACCAGGGGGTAGTACCATGTGTTACCAAAAAGAAAATGTAATCAGGAGTTGGTACCCTATATTTTTGAAAATAAATATAACGAGGGGTTGGTACCCTGTATTACTAAAAAGGAAATGTTACTAGGGGTTGGTGTCTTGTATTACTAGGAAGGAATGCAACTAGGGGTTGATATCCTGTATTACTAAAAAAGAATGTAACCAGGGGTTGGCACCCTGTATTACTTCAAAAGAATTTAGCCAGAGGTTGATGCCCTATATAATTGAAAGGAAATGTAACCAGACGTTGGTACCCTTTATTATTAAAAGAAAATATAACCAGGGGTTTGTACCCTGTATTACTGAAAAGGAATGTAACCAGGGGTTGGTACCCTGTATTACTATAAAAAATGTAATCAGGGGTCGGTGCCCTATATTACTAGGAAGGAATGCAACCAGGGGTTGATACCCTGTATTACTGAAAAGGAATGTAGCCAGGGGTTGATACCCTATATTACTGAAAGGAACTATAACCAGGGGTTGGTACCCTTTATTACTGAAAAGAAAATGTAACCAGGGGTTGGCGCCCTGTATTACTCAAAAGGAATGTAACCAGGGGTTGGTACCCTGTATTACTGAAAAGGAAATGTAACTAGGATTAGCGCCTTGTATTACTAGGAATGAATGTAATCAGGGGTTGGTACCCTATATTACTAAAAAAGAGATGTAACCAGGGTTTGACACCCTGTATTACTGAAAAAGAATGTAGCCAAGGGTTGGTGCCATGTATTACTAGGAAGGAATGCAACTAGGGATTGGTGCCCTGTATTATTGAAAAGGAGATGTAACTAGGGGTTGGCACTCTTTATTACTGAAAAGGAATGTAACCAGGAGTTGGTGCCCTGTATTACTAGGAATGAAAGAAACCAAGGGTTGACACCCTGTATTATTGATGAAGTGTTGAGTCTCTCTAGGTGAAAGGCTCTACCTAAGTTAAGCTACGTAAAACTACCTGAGCGAAGAGAACTTCTACCCGGAAATATGAGCTGGATCCCCTTAGGAAAAAAGGTTATACCTGGGTTATACTACGTAAGACATCCTGAGTGAAGAGTACTTCTACCAGGAAATATGAGCTGGATTCTCCTAGGCAAAAAGGTTCTACTAGGTTATGTTACGTTAAACAGCCTGAGCGAAAAGTCCTTCTACCCGGAAATATGAGCTGAATCCCCCCAGGGCAAAAAGGTTATACTTGGGTTAAGCTATGTTAAACAGCCTGAGAAAAGAGTACTTCCACCCAGAAATATGAGTTGGATCCCCCTAGGCAAAAAGGTTCTACTTGGGTTAAGCTATGTAAGACAACCTGAGTGAAGAGTACTTCTACCCGGAAATATGAGCTGGGTCCCCCTAGGCGATAAGGTCCTACCTGGGTTAAGCTACATAAAAGGTCTGAGCAAAGAGTCCTGCTTGGAAATATGAGCTGAATCCCCCTAGGCGAAGAGGTTCTACCATGGTTAAGCTTACGTTAAACAGCCTGATCGAAGAGTACTTCTACCCTGAAATATGAGTTGGATCCCCCTAGGCAAAAAGGTTCTACCTGGGTTAAGCTACGTAAGACAACCTGAGCAAAGAGTACTTCTACCAGAAATATAAGTTGGATCCCCCTAGGCGAAAAGGTTCTACCTGGGTTAAGCTACGTAAAAGAGCCTGAGCGAAGAGTACTTCTACCCGGAAATATGAGCTGGATCCCCCTAGGCGAAAAGGTTCTACCTGGGTTAAGCTACGTAAAAGAGCCTGAGCGAAGAGTACTTCTACCCGGAAATATGAGCTGGATCCCCCTAGGCGAAAAGGTTCTACCTGGGTTAAGCTACGTAAAAGAGCCTGAGCGAAGAGTACTTCTACCCGGAAATATGAGCTGGATCCCCCTAGGCGAAAAGGTTCTACCTGGGTTAAGCTACGTAAAAGAGCCTGAGCGAAGAGTACTTCTACCCGGAAATATGAGCTGGATCCCCCTAGGCGAAAAGGTTCTACCTGGGTTAAGCTACGTAAAAGAGCCTGAGCGAAGAGTACTTCTACCCGGAAATATGAGCTGGATCCCCCTAGGCGAAAAGGTTCTACCTGGGTTAAGCTACGTAAAAGAGCCTGAGCGAAGAGTACTTCTACCCGGAAATATGAGCTGGATCCCCCTAGGCGAAAAGGTTCTACCTGGGTTAAGCTACGTAAAAGAGCCTGAGCGAAGAGTACTTCTACCCGGAAATATGAGCTGGATCCCCCTAGGCGAAAAGGTTCTACCTGGGTTAAGCTACGTAAAAGAGCCTGAGCGAAGAGTACTTCTACCCGGAAATATGAGCTGGATCCCCCTAGGCGAAAAGGTTCTACCTGGGTTAAGCTACGTAAAAGAGCCTGAGCGAAGAGTACTTCTACCCGGAAATATGAGCTGGATCCCCCTAGGCGAAAAGGTTCTACCTGGGTTAAGCTACGTAAAAGAGCCTGAGCGAAGAGTACTTCTACCCGGAAATATGAGCTGGATCCCCCTAGGCGAAAAGGTTCTACCTGGGTTAAGCTACGTAAAAGAGCCTGAGCGAAGAGTACTTCTACCCGGAAATATGAGCTGGATCCCCCTAGGCGAAAAGGTTCTACCTGGGTTAAGCTACGTAAAAGAGCCTGAGCGAAGAGTACTTCTACCCGGAAATATGAGCTGGATCCCCCTAGGCGAAAAGGTTCTACCTGGGTTAAGCTACGTAAAAGAGCCTGAGCGAAGAGTACTTCTACCCGGAAATATGAGCTGGATCCCCCTAGGCGAAAAGGTTCTACCTGGGTTAAGCTACGTAAAAGAGCCTGAGCGAAGAGTACTTCTACCCGGAAATATGAGCTGGATCCCCCTAGGCGAAAAGGTTCTACCTGGGTTAAGCTACGTAAAAGAGCCTGAGCGAAGAGTACTTCTACCCGGAAATATGAGCTGGATCCCCCTAGGCGAAAAGGTTCTACCTGGGTTAAGCTACGTAAAAGAGCCTGAGCGAAGAGTACTTCTACCCGGAAATATGAGCTGGATCCCCCTAGGCGAAAAGGTTCTACCTGGGTTAAGCTACATAAAACAACCTGAGTAAAGAGTACTTTTACCCGGAAATATGAGCTGGACCCCTCTAGGAGAAAAGGTTCTACCTGGGTTAAGCTACGTAAAACAAGCCTGCGCGAAAAGTACTTCTACCAGGAAATATGAGTTGTATCCCCCTAGGCGAAAAGGTTCTACCTGGGTTAAGCTAC
This sequence comes from Nicotiana otophora, assembly GCA_000715115.1. Classification (NCBI taxonomy): domain Eukaryota; kingdom Viridiplantae; phylum Streptophyta; class Magnoliopsida; order Solanales; family Solanaceae; genus Nicotiana; species Nicotiana otophora. The sequence continues at coordinate 79,652 of AWOL01S0011334.1, read as the reverse complement.
GAAAAAGGTCTGTATGAACAGTAGTGAATAAAAGAAAATGGAGATTTTACGGAACTTACCTTTGGTGACATTCATCCTTTGAGAATGTTCATGCTGCACTGCTTTGTTCCTGCTTCAAACAAAGAAAATTTGTGAGTTTTTAATATGGTGGTCAATTTGTGGCCTTGATGCCCTAATTGGCTTGATTTCACGGCCACTGCTGTCTAAGAACCGATTCTGTCTATGTGGTACCAAGATGCTCGGATACTCTATATCACTTTCTGGAGACCAGGACTTTCCGACATCTCCCCCCACTCTTTCATGCCCGGATGTCCATGGTATCACTGACCCTTATACCCAAGGCAAGGCAATTTTTCCTTTAAAATCAAACTTAGTTATCTTGCACCCAATACCAGTTTGTGTCCGTAGTGCTATCAATTTTTCCATAAAGCAAGTCTTGCTTATCGACCTTTTCAATTTGATTGAAACACTTTGTTCGACTTACAGGAGGAGATCACAGATGGATGTGTGCCTTTGACAATGCCGCGTATGCCCCCACAATTTTTGTATTGCACTTTCGGGAAACGATAATCAACTTTGTGGCCCTTTATTTGTTGGCTTCTAAACAAATAGACCAACAAACTTTTCTCTTTGGAACTTTACTATGCATTAACCCTTAGATCTTGTTTAACTTCAACAACTTAGTGTTCATGTTGCTTCCTCAGTATGTCCTCTTTGATGTGCTAGGATAGAACTCGCTTTATACAGTGAGAAAGCTGGTAACAGATTTTAAAATCATTTCTTGTTTGTTTTAATAAATACTGACTCAAAAGAATAATGCAAATGCATATAATGGCGCGATGTATAAGTGAGAAGGAATAGTATTTAACTACAAATGCCACTTTAGGGGAGAAAGAAAGAAGAAAAATAAAAGAGGGATCTTTTGAATGTGGTAGCCAACTTTAATGATCATGACATGCATTTTGGGATGAGCGGCTAAATATATCCAACCAATATACCTTTGATTCTTGTTGTTCCCTTTCATATTTGAACTTGGCCTCTTTGAGCCAATCGTTTGCATCAAATCACAGCTCACATTCGACCGGTAGTGCCCCGAAAGGTTTTCACCAACTTACCTCTCTCATTTATTTATCTCTACTTACCATTACTTTACATTACCCATGAGGGATTTCACTAGTAAGACTCTCATTTTAATTTATTTTTTTTATGCTTTCTTGTGGGAGCAACTTGACATTATTCTATGTCATGTGACAACTGTTGCTTATTGCGTGTTGCGCTTGGCATTCTTAAAGACTGATTAGGAAGTCTTTATTTGGAAGGCTTTTGGATAGGGTTAGAAAGAAATGGTTTCATAAAGGCTCGAAATAAATTCAAGATGAGGGGGTTGTATCTTACAACTCTTGGAATTGACTCTTCATAAAAAAATATATATAAAAGAATTCTTCCCCAGTTTCAGATACTGAGAAATTTTTATTTTTGATTTGGTTGGACTGAACCCTAGTATAGAGCTTCCTACGTATCCTTTAAAGGAATATAGTTAAACGTAGTGATCTCGGCCAATTTCACTCCTCTATTCAAGGTTATGAAAATGGTCTATGCAATAGTAATATCCAATAATAGTTAGGGTCGAATGTCACAAGTAGATATATGTATGGGAGTTAGTAGTATATATCTTAGCGTGTGTGTTTGTATATCTAAACTTGCACTTTCGCAAAAATTTGTTGTTTTAAAGTTTAATCTAAACTGCAATTACAATTTAAGAAATAAACTAGAAGATTGTTTTTTGTTGTTTTTCAAATGTTATTAAAGGCCTAGGGCTATGACCTTCGCCTAGGTGTTTGCCTAATGGGTTGTCAACTTTAAATCTTATTTTGTTGGTCGAGGTGTATTATAGCTATCAGCACTCGGTTACCCACTCAATACCTCTCGGTCAGAGAGTGAGTTTTCCCAATTTGGCTTTTTCAAGTCCAAATGGGTATTGAACAAAACGGTTGATAAAAAGCTCAAGTCGGGTTTTACTATCTTTAGGTTCAATCCTTTAATTGGGCTTATCAATCTCTCGATTGACCCAATTTCTTGCTAGCCAAGTTTTCCTAGACTAAGTCTCTCTTTCTCAAGTAGAGACCAAGTCAAATATGCATGAACTAATATTTGCAGCCATTAATTCTTCAAATCAAAGCAAGAACAAGGCTAAATAAAAAACAATCAACCATAAACAAGCAATAAATCAAACACCCATTAAGTTCACACTATACGGTTGGGTCACAAACCTAGTGAAAATCTAGCTACTCATACTTAAAATGGAAGAAATAGGAGAAGAGATGATAATTAAAACAATATTGCTAATTAAATTGATAAACTATATCTTCAAAAAGCTCAAAATTGCAAAAACTACTAAAAAGAGTAGAAGGAACCTTCTACTGTAGCAGCTGATGTCAAAAGTTAACCTTAAAAAGTGAAACTCTTCTATTTATACAAGGCTGGAAATTTCAGACAAAAATATTGTTTCGGAGGTTCTACTGCCGCACAATTCCATGTGCGGTCCGCGCTTTTCTTCAGTTTGACAGGATAGGAAGTCTGCGGCCGCATAATTCTGAATTGCGGCCACACTGCATTCTTTTTGCGGTCCGCAGAATAGTAACTGCGGTCGCACCTTGCTCTTCTGTGGTCCATACAATTATAACTGTGACCGCACAATAATTATGCGGACCGCACTTTGCACCAATCTCTGATGGGTGTTTTTCACAACCTGCGGCCGCAGATGATATTCTTCGGTCCGCACTTCTGAGCTTTCGTGCTTTTTTTTTGTCCTTGAGTTTAGATTACTCCTTCTTGAGTTGGATTTCATCTCGGGGGCTCATCTTCCAATATTCCTACAATGAAGCACATTTCATCAGTTTTCGAGAACACAATTAAACGCTTTTGGACTAAAACGAAAGCTAAAGGGAGCTAATAAGTAGTCAAAATCCCCACTTATCAACTCCCCCAAACTTAAGTTTTTGCTTGTCCTCAAGCAAATAAAGTAATTCCCACCTTCACAAGTTAAGAGCTATTCTAGCTAATCAAAGGTGAGTCATTCACTCATCAATTGGGACCAACAATTACCCACACTACTTATGAATTATCAACAAGGCAACAAGATAAACTATTAAGCACAGATAGTTCTAGTGCGACACTTGAGCATCAAGAGTTGACTTTATTCATCAAGGAAGCTCGCTCTTTCATGTAGGTCATCATGGATCCCAAACTCCTCCTCCTCTACTCTCCTTTTGCCTACCTCACTTAAGACTTTAGCACTCAATCCAAAGATTTGTAAAAGGTTCGCTCATCTCTCTCAAAAGAATGTCGCAAGTACGGCTTTAAGTACCATAGGCTTGCCCCTCATGTAAATCACCACTAATGTAAGCTCACTCGGCTTGAAATCACGTAGGGCTTTTTCGGAATGTAATGAAGGATTTTGGACTAAGGTTAGATATTCTATGATAGAACGGGTTCATCTCTCCTTAAGCACTCCATTTTCTTTTCTCGACTCATGTTTTGCCAATTCTTTGAGGCATTTTCGTTTCCTTTGGGGAAGTAGGGAGACTTAACATATCTCTTTCTTTGTCCTGATATTCATTTTTCTCCTTCTTTGATTTCTCCATGCTTTGAATCATTACTTTTCTTTGAATCCCTTTCAACTCTTCAACTTATTCACTTTCCTTTTGCATTTTTCTTTTTGTTCTTTCTTTTTCTTGCCTTTCCTTCTCTTCATTTCTTTTCTCTTTTGTGCCTTGATATCTTTTTCAAACTCCTCGTCTCTTCCCCAAACTTACATTTTTAGCCAACTATTTCACAAGATTGTTAAGGAAAGCTCGGGTGCCAAGAGAGGATCATGACAAAACGGGTAAAGGCTTGTAATATGGTTATCAAATGAGAAAGGTTTTAGGCTCAAATGGGTTGACTAGGGATAACAACATTGGTGGGCAATGTAAAACTTCAAGCGGGTCAAGGAGCGCCTACAATCACTTCTTAAGCCAAGCAAAACTTAAAATGTTTCCTAGAAAAACATTCGGGGCAAGTTCTAGACCATTAGCACGGGTATTTGGACTTGCAACAACAACATCTCACCTCTCACGCAACTGGATTATTAAAGAGGATAGAGTTGAGGGCCCACACCGACCATATTAAAGATTAAAAATTACTATGGTTCGATTGAACCACTCGATGATTGTTTAAGTCAACACGAGAGTCACAAGGTCACTAACTAGAGCTATTGCTTTCCAAAAATCTTGTTTTAAACCATAAGCACGAATTTAAGTGTGTTAGTACCAAGTGACGCATGTTTGACTCTTCAAGTATGCCTCAATTAGGTCTTTTTTATTCATCACTACTACTATTATTACCTAAACACCAAAAACGGACTCAATCCCTTAAGAAGGTTATCACGCCATACATCATTGGGAAGAGCCACCCGGTTCACACAAAAATCACCTTTAGAAAGAACTGTGGCATTAAAAAAATTAAAGGCTTATTATCCACTAAGACATAAAAAGAAGTTATTAAATCAACAAGAAGCTACTAATTCAAAAGAAAACAAACATAAAGATAAAGAAGCTATAAAACACAAGAACTATTGAAAGCTAAACGAATATACATAATGGGAGATAAGAGGGAACATATACATAATGAGAAAGAAGGAGAAAATAGTAATAAGTTAATTACAGACCAAANAGAAAAATAGTATAAGAGTTATTACAGACCAAATGTCAATATCGAATCAATCAAAATAGACCCCCCCCCGAATAAAAATGAGCATTGTCCCCAATACTTAACAACATAAGAGTAAAAGAAGGGTGAGAGTGAAGAAAACTCCCTTTCGCTCTGTGGCCATCTCTGTGTCCCCTGCAGTGGCACCGACCTCAGCCTTATCCAATTGGATCTCATCATCCTCAAGTCCGGGAGTAGCTGGGTTAGGGAACATCTGACGGACTGCCTCAGTAGGGTCTGGCTCCTCAGACTGGCCAGCTGGTGTTGTAGGTGTTGTAGGAGCTGGTCCTGGGTGGTGCGGGTCTATTAACATATCAAATGGAAGGTCTCCGGCTACTCCAAGCTTTGTAACCTGGCTCCGAAGTTCATCCACTGACTTCTTAGATGCCTGCCGCTTTCTCATTTTCTTTACCTCTTTGCCCAACTCTTCGATCACTGCCCCATGTTGCACTAAAGTGGCCATGATCGTGTTTTGGATTTCCAGGAGCTTCATCAAAATTTCTTCAACTTTGGGGGGAATCTGGGGCGCCAGAATGAATGACTGTACTACAACATGATTGGATATGTCAGTCAGCTTTGCAGTAGTTGTCTGCATCCAGTTGTTGAGGCTCGCCAAAGTCTGGGAGACTCGCAGCGCCGATAGTGGAGCAGAAGGCATAGGCACCGGCTTCAAAGCCCAGGTGGGAGGCACTGAGGCTGAACGTGGAGGCATGGCAGCTACACTGGTAGAAGGCTCTACTGAAGTGGAGGGCATATCTACTGACTCTGCAGCTACCACCGAAGGCTCATCAGACTGGCCTATGGTAGTAGTTAGCTGACCCTTTCCCTTCAGGTTCTTCAGATCTATCAAAGAATAACAAGACAATGGCTTCTTTGCCTGAACCTTCGTGTCAAAATCTCTGGGCTCTACCCGTGCATCCGTAAGGTACTCCGTGAGGGTGTTGGGATACGGGTAGGAAGTATCGACCTACCTGGCGACCAGTGACATGTTGGCCGACATCACGGCACCCACATTAATCGGGTACCCGACCATAATAGAGGTGACTAAAACTGCCCATGGAATAGGTAAGTCTGTCTCGTTCTGGCACGGGTCTAGTCTGCTGCACACGAAGGTCTACCATCCCTTCGCCTTGAAATTTAGGGTGTTCCGCTGAATAGGAACCCCGACTTAATGTCCTCAAACCCCAAGTAGGAGTTCAGTGTGTACTGGTCGAATCGCACCTTCAGATTTCTCACTTTTGTAACTTTGGTCCCTTTCTTAATATGTGCCACATTGGCATAGAACTCCCAAACCAAATACTCTTTGGCATCCACAACTGATTGGGTGAACCACATCCACCCCTTCCTCTCTCGGAACTGTCTCAACATTTCTGGATTGTACTTGTCAAGATCTTTAAGTTGGAACTATCGCTCAAGAGTGAGCGATCTCATCGGCCACCACCTACGAAAGCTGGTGAAGGCAGCTAGACTCACAAAACGGTCTTCTAAGACCTCTTTCTTCTTCGACCTCTCAAGGCCAGCAACTGTAGTATCACCCCCCGTCCATCGTCTGGAATATCGTCAACAGTATATTCTGGTACCTTAGGGAGTGGTTTTGAAGAGGGCTCTAAAGCCTGACTTGCACTCTCCTAACCCTCAGAAGTGCTATGTGAGGAGGAAGGCTCGTCCCGGAGTTGATACCTTCCCTGTGGCTATTGTGGTTGTGATTGGACTGTAAGCTGCTCTTACATTGAGTCGCCCTCTGATGCTTCCTAAGATGGGACATATGATCTAGATTCGGAGGGATCGGGCTGTCTTCCTCGGCCTGTTGTAGCTTTCTTGGTGATTATCTTCTGGAGGGCGAGGGGTAAAGTGATTTTGCCTTGACCTTTGGAAGGTTCACCCCTTCCCTTTGAAGTGTCACCGCGGCCACGAGATCTAACCATTTTCTGTAACGAGCAACAACATCAGTCAGTTGTAGTTCAATTGCAAACAGACAGTAAAAACACAGTTGAAAATATATTTGCAGGGTGGGTAAGTGCGGTCCGTACAATTACAACTGTGGCCGCAGACTGGGTTGTGAGGACCGCACAATTTGAACTTGCGGCCGCAGAAACGGAACTACGGTCCGCACAATTTTGAGTGTGACCGTAGGACTGAAGTGTTGTCCGAACAATTATGTTTGCGACCGCACATTAGATTTCCCAAAAGTGCCAACTCTCTGATGACAGAGATTGGTCTGTTCTGCGACCGCACACAGTTTTCTGCGGCCGCGGTGGAATTTCTGTAGTCCGCACAATTTCAAGTGCAGCCGCAGAATCATGATTTAACAAAGAACCCTATTCTCTACTTCTGCGGACCGCACAATTTCTTGTGCGGTTGCAGATTTCAAAACCAAATCGATCAGACTTCTAGGGTTTTAAAGTTTTGCACAGATTCAACATGGTATTAACAATTAAGCATGCTAATCAATTTAGCCAGTCCCCATAAAGCAATTAGCAATTGACCCATTACATATTAAACCCCATATGGTAGTAAAATTGAAATCTATTGACAAATGGCATAAACTACCTAAAATAATTGCAAATTAAACTAAAGAAATTGAAATATTCTATATGTAATTGAAGCATACCAGATATGAAGGAGTGCAACTAAATGATCACAGATGTGGATGGAGTGTGGCAGATGATTGAACAGATGATTTCTATGTTTTAGAATTTAGAGTGCTCAGAGAGGGAAAAACTTAGTACAGTAGCCTTAGGCTACTATTTATACTTGCGAGCAGACTTGGGGAACAAAGGAGGAGGGCGGCCGCAGAATTCCTTCTGCGGTCCGCACTCTGTTACCTAGAGGCTCAATATCCTTTGTTGATCTGCGGTCCACAGAATTTGTGGTGCGACCACAAATATGTGGTGTGACCATAAATTTTGGTTGCGGACAAAGTTTGGTTGCGGACCCAGATTGGCCATTTCTCTGACAGACCAAACTTCAAAGAGTTTGCATTTTCCCTTTCCAAGTTGTGTGGTCCACACAAGAATTATGTGGCCGCAGTTGCTTTCTGCTATAGCATTCTAATTGTGCGGTCCGCATAATACATGTGCGGTCCGAAAAATAGATGTGTTGTCTGCACTGTTTCCACACTTAGCCAATTTTCTGAGCACAGTTCCTGTAAAGCACACTCATTCCTGCAACATACTTCAAATCCAGTTAGCACAAAATAACACCTATCTACAAAAGAAGAAAAGAAAAAGAAAAAGAAAACATGGGTTGCCTCCCAAGAAACGCCTGATTTAACATCGCGGCACGACGCAGATTACCATCACTTCAAACGAATAACTTCCACCACGTGGCCATCATCAGCTTGTCCCAAATAATTCTTCATCCGGTGACCATTGACTCAGAGTACCTCATCATTTTTGTTCTTCAAGTCCAATGCACCAAAAGGTGTCACACCCACAATTTCAAAGGGACCACTCTATTTGGATTTTAGCTTTCCGGGAAACATCTTCAATCGCGAGTTGAACAACAAAACAAGATCGCCCACCTTGAACTCCTTGTTTTGGATGTATTTTTCATGAAGGTACTTCATTCTCTCTTTGTACAAGGACGAACTTGCATATGCATGGTACCGGAACTCATCCAATTCATTCAAATGTGCAACTCGCAAGTTAACGGTTGCATCCTAATCAAGATTCAACTTGTTTAAAGCCCACATAGCTTTGTGCTCAAGTTCCACCGAAAGTTGACAAGCTTTGGCAAAAATCAACCGGTATGGAGACATCCCGATATGAGGTTTGAAAGCAGTCCAATAAGCCCATAGTGCATCATCAAGCTTCTTTGACCAATCCATCCGGTTAACATTCACTATTTTGGACAAGATGCTCTTTATCTCCCGGCTGGAGACTTCCACTTGACCGCTAGCTTGAGGATGATAGGGAGTCGTAACTTTATGAGTGACACCATACTTGCTAAGAAAAGTGTCAAAAGCCTTGCTGCAAAAATGCGACCCCCCATCGTTTATGATAGCCCGCAGAGTACCCAATCTTGTGAAAATATTCTTCTTTAAGAACGCCACCACACTTCTTGCTTCATTGTTGGGTAGAGCAACAGCCTCAACCTATTTAGACGCATAATCAACCGCTACCAGAATGTAGGTATTTCCACAAGAACTCACAAAAGGACCTATGAAGTCAATACCTCACACATCAAAGATATCGATCTCCAAAATGGTAGTGAGAGGCATTTCATTCTTCTTCGAGATTCCACCAGCCCGTTGGCATTCATCACATCTTTTCACCACATCACTTGCATCTTTGTAGAGAGTGGGCCAATAGAAACCACAACTTAGCACTTTAGTCATCGTTCTTGCTCCGCCATGGTGACCACCATAAGGCGATGAATGGCAAGCCTCAAGAATAACATTTTTCTCTCATCTGGTACACATCTTCTAATTACCCCATCCGTACAAATCCAGAAGAGGTAAGTCTCGTCTCAATAATAATCTTGACAATCCCGTTTGAGTTTTTTCCTTTGATTTGAAGTGAACTCATCCGGGATGATTCCACACACAAGGAAGTTTGCTAGATCGGAGAACCATGGCACCTCCTTCATTGAAATGGACAAGAGTTTCTCATCGGGGAAGGATTCATTGATCTCAAGGCCATCATGCGGCCTCCCCTCCTCCTCCAAATGAAACAAGTGGCCTGCCACTTGATTTTCACTCCTTTTTCGATCTTGAATGTCAATATCAAACTCTTGAAACAATAGCACCCATCTCATCAACCTAGCTTTTGAATCTTTCTTGCCCATAAGATAACGAAGTGCCACATGGTCCATATGAACAATAACCTTTGCACCCATCAAGTACGGGCGGAACTTCTCAATTACAAACACAATGGCAAGAAGCTTTTTCTCTGTAACGGTATAATTGACTTGGGCATCATTCATGGTCTTACTATCATAGTAGACCAAATGAAAAATTTTGTTGATACGTTGCCCCAAAACTGATCCAACCGCTACATCACTAGCATCGCACATGAGCTCAAAAGGAATACTCCAATTAGGAGCGGTGATAATGGGAGTAGTAGTCAACTTGAACTTTAGCAATTCAAAGGCTCTCAAGCAATCATCATTGAAGTGAAATTTAGCATCTTTCTCTAAAAGCTTGCACAAGGGGTTCACCACTTTGGAAAACTCCTTTATGAAGCGCCGGTAGAACCCCGCGTGACCCAAGAAACTTCTCATGCCTTTCACTGATATTGGAGGTGGAAGTTTATAAATCACCTCTATCTTCACCTTGTCGACCTCAATGCCCTTCTTTGAAATTTTGTGGCAAAGGACAATGCCAATACTTTATCCAAATCTGCCAAGCAATCATCAAAGGAATCCCCAACTACCGAAAAGTCATCCATGAAGATTTAAAGGTAGTCCTCTACCATATCCGTAAAGATTGCCATCATATACCGCTGAAAAGTTGTCGGTGCATTGCATAAGCCAAATGGCATCTGCCTGAAAGCGAAAGTGCCATAGGGACAAGTGAAAGTTGTTTTCTCTTGATCTTCTGGGGCAATGGTTGTAGCCCGAATATCCATCTAGAAAGCAATAGAAAGCACGGCCGTCCAACCTATCAAGCATTTGGTCAAGAAAGGGGAGTGGGAAATGGTCTTTCCTAGTGACTTTATTTAGCTTCCAATAGTCCATACACACTCTCCATCTGGTCACCACTCTTGTTGGAATCAATTCGTTCTTATCACTGGGGACCACAGTTATGCCTCCCTTCTTCGGAACACATTGCACCGGAGAAGTCCACGAACTGTCAGAAATGGGGTAGACAACCCTGTCATCTAACCACTTGATGATCTCCTTTTTTACCATGTCTTGTATATCTTCATTGAGTATCCTTTGATGTTCAATGGAGGGTTTGGTATCTTCCTCCAAGTTAATTTTGTGCATGCAAAATGCAGGGCTTATTCCCTGAATATCCGCCAAATTCTACCCAATAGTTTTCTTCCTCTTGTGGAGCACCGCCAATATCGAGTCAACCTACACGTTAGTCAAACAAGAGGAAAGAATAACCGGTAAATTAGAACAAGGGCCAAGGAATTCATACCTGAGATGTGATGGCAATGGCTTCAACTCCAAGATAGGATGCTCTTCAATTGAAGGCTTTGTAGGAGGAATTTTCCTATTCTCAAGATCCAAGGAAAGTTTCCGGGGTGAATAGTTGTACGACCCAATTCCTTACAAAGAATTAACACATTCCATGAAGCCATCCATCTCGTCATCATCAAAATTGAGAAAGACGGCCTCCAATATATCACCAACATTAATCGTTGCACTTGTATCATCAATAATCACATCGGTCACCAAGTCCACGAAAGAATAAACTTCATTGCTATTTGGTTGCTTCATAGATTTGCACACATGGAACACCACCTTTTCATCACCCGCCCGGAAAGTGAGTTCTCCGGCTTCCACATTTAGAAGAGCCTTCCCCATAGCAATGACAGGTCTACCAAGAATAATCGGCACCTCATAGTCCACTTCACAATCAAGAATAAAAAAATACGTCGGGAGAATGAACTTGTCAACTCGAACCAATACATATTCAATCACCCACAATGGTCTCTTCATTGTACGATCGGCCATTTGTAATCTCATAGATATGGGTCTTGGTTGCCCAATTCCCAATGTCTTGAAAACCGAATAGGGCATCAAATTGATACATGCCCCAAGATCACAAAGAGCTTTTACAAACTCGGCACTTCCAATGGTATAAGGGATTGTGAAAGCACTGTGATCTTCCAACTTAGGAGCCATCGAATGCACAATTGCACTCACTTGGTGAGTGACTTTGATAGTTTCAAAATTCATCGACCGCTTCTTTGTCACCAAGTCCTTCATAAACTTGGCATAACCGGGAATTTCCTCTAAGGCTTCAACTAATAGCACATTTATTGAGAGATTCTTCATCATATCAATGAACTTTTTGAATTGATTCTCTCCATTTTTCTTGGTAAGCCTTTGAGGATAGGGAGGAGGTGGCTTAGTCAATGGTGCCTTAGCCTTTTGCACTATCGGTTCTGGTATGTCAATCACATGATCCCTAGACGGGTTCACATCCTCTTGAGTATCTTCCACCGTATCATCAATATCAATTCGCACTTCATTATTTGCTTGCACTACATTGGTCGCGACCTCCTTTTCTTCTACCACTTGCTCATCATCCACTAGTTGTCTTTGACTTGAGGTGGGTGCATTCCCACCTCTTTCACTTCTTGTAGTAACGACCATGGCATGCCCCGTATTGTTCCCACCCTTCGGGTTCACCACCATATCACTTGATAGTGCCCCTTAGGATGAGAATTTACTGCTTGAGAGATTTGACACATTTGTACCTCTAGATTGCGGATCGATGTGTTGTGTGAAGCAAGTTGGGCATCAGAATCAGCATTATTGTCCATAATTTATTTAAACATGTTCTCAATACGGCCTATTTCATTGTTGGACGAACTAGGACCATGGGAAGGATAAGGAGGTGGGTTTCTCGGTTGTTGAGATATCGAGGTCCTTTGAAAACCCGACCCCCGATTTCCTTGATTGTTATTCCAACCACCTTGGTTGTTGCCTCCCCAATTACCTTGGTTATTATTGTTATGCCAATTCCCTTGGCTATTGCTTCCACTCCAATTGCCTTGATTGTTGTTATTCCAATTGCCTTGATTGTTTCCACCACTCCAATTAACTTGATTTTGAGAATTCCAATTGCCTTGATTGTTTGAAGGTCTCAAGTGTTGTTGACTAGGGACTTGGAAGTTGTTTCTTTGCCCTTGAAAATTGTTCACATATTGGACCTCTTCTTCTTGGTCATTGTAAGAATCACCTTGATCAAATCCACTATCATCTTGCACAAAATTGTCCACTCTTTGTTGCACTTGTGGACTTCTTGTTCTTTGCTTGTTCACCATCATATTGACTCCCTCCATAGCATTGACTTGCCTCGGGTTTTGCACTTGTTGAAGTTGAGCCTTTGCCAATGGGTTCATGGTGGTTGTCAACTCAGCTATGGCTTGTCCATGGTCATGTAACTCTTTATGAAGAAGAATAACATTGGGGTCACCTTGTGGAACATTGGCTCTAGATTACCACGACGATGAAGTATCCGCCATCTCATCCAAAATATCACACGCCTCCTCATATGGAGTAGTCATGAAGTTCCCACTAGCAAGTTGATTCACTACACATTAGTTGGTTGTATTGATCCCCCGATAAAAAGTTGTTGAATCATGTTCTCCGTCATATCATTGTTGGGGAGTTCTTTCACCATTGTTCTATATCTTTCCCATATCTCATGTAATGGTTCGTTGGGCTCTTGCTTGAATGCTAGAATTTCATCTCGAAGAATAGCCATGTGCCCGGGAGAGACGCACTTAGAGATAAATTTCTCCGCTAGTTCATCCCAAGTATGAATGGAATGATTTGGCAAGCGTTTCAATCAATCTACAGTTGTCCTCCGTAGAGAGAAGGGAAAAAGCCTTAGCCTCAAAACATCCTTGGAGACATTTGTTTGTTAGCTCCCCAAACACGTATCTACGAACCCCTTCAATTATTTATATGCATTTTGACCCGGTGCACCGGTGAAGAACCCTCGTTGCTCGAGCAAAGTGAGCATTACGCTGGTTATTTAGAAGTTATTCGCCCTAATATGGGGAGGGACTATAGAACTTGCATACCCTTCATTTGGAAACACTCGGTGTGGAGTTGCTCGTGGTGGAGGTGGGGGTGGAGAGGTTACATTGTCTTGAGGCGATCGGCCTTGTCTATTGGCATGAGGTTCAAGAAGGGCCTCATCCATTTTATCATCCTCAACATCCACATCCCCCATGGCTATGTTTTCGAGCTCGGTGTTTGCCATAATTTCACCTACAATACTCACACGATAGTAACAAGGAAGGAAAAGAAGATATCCCAAAAACACACCTAAATATATAGCAAACATTATTTTTAGCTCCCCGGCAACGGCGCCAAAAATTGATCTCATCCAATTTCACTCCTCTATTCAAGTTTATGAAAACGGTCGATGCAATATCCCAACAAGAGTCGGGGTCGAATTCCACAGGAAGTTATATGTATGGGAGTTAGTAGTCTATATATTAGCGTGTGAGTTTGTATATCTAAATTTGCACTTCCGCAAACATTGGTTGTTTTAAAGTTTAATCCAAATTACAATTGTAATTTAAGAAATAAAACTAGAAGATTGTTTTTTATTGTTTTTCAAATGTTTTAAAAGGCCTAGGGTTATGACCTTCGCCTAGGTGTTTGCCTAACGGGTTGTAAACTTTAAAGCTTGTTTTATTGATCGGGGTGTATTATAGATATCAACACTCGGTTACCCACTCAATACCTCTCGGTCAGAGAGTGATTTTGCCTAATTTGGCTTTCTCAAGTCCAAATGGGTATTGAACAAAATGGTTGATAAAAAGCTCAAGTCGGGTTTTGCTATCTCTAGGTTCAACCCTTTAATTGGGCTTATCAATCTCTCGATTGACCTAATTTCTTGCTAGCCAAATTTTCCTAGACTAAGTCTCTCTTTCTCAAGTAGAGACCAAGTCAAATAGGCATGAACTAATGTTTGCAACCATTAATTCTTCAAATCAAAGCAAGAATACGGCTAAATAATAAATACCCAACCATAAACAAGCAATAAATCAAATACCCATTAAGTTCACACACTAGGGTTAGGTCACAACCCTAGTGAAAATTTAGCTACTCATACTTAAATTGGAAGAAATAGGAGAAACAATGATAATTAAACCCATATTGCTAATTAAATCGATAAACTCTATGTTCAAAAAGCTCAAAATAACAAAACTACTAAAAAGAGTAAAAGGAATCATCTACTGTAGCAGCTAATGTCAAAAGTTAACCTAAAAAGGTGAAACTCTTCTATTTATACAAGGCTGGAAATTTTAGACAAAAATGCCCTTTCGGAGGTTCTGGGGCTGCACAATTTCATGTGCGGTCCGCACTTTTCTTCAGCTTGAAAGGATAGGAAGTCTGCGGCCGCAAAATTTTGAATTGCGGTCGCACTGCTTTCTTTCTACGGTCCGCAGAATAGTAACTATGGCCGCACCTTGCTCTTCTGCGGTCCGCACAATTGTAACTGTGGCCGCACAGCTCTTCTTCTGCGGCCGCACAATAATTGTGCAGTCAGTACTTTTGGTAGACTTGAAATGCAGATTCTCTAAACTTTTCTCTGACCCAGCTTCTGCGGCCGCACAATTCATGCGCGGACCGCACTTTACACCAATCTCTGATGGGTTTTTCTTCACAATCTGCGGCCGCAAGTGATATTTTATGGTCTGCACTTCTAAGCTTTTGTGCCTGTTTTTGTCCTTGAGTTCAGATTACTCCTTCTTGAGTTGGATTTCATCTCGGGGGCTCATCTTCCACTATTCCTGCAAGGAAGCACATTTCATCAGTTTTCGGGAACACAATTAAACACTTTTGGACTAAAACGAAAGCTAAAGGGCACTAATAAGTAGTCAAAATCTCCACTTATCACGTAGTTCAAATATCTGACCTAAAGATTTGTTGTTTTGCTTTTCTTTCTTTTCTCTTTTTTTTAGAACAATTTTTGAATTTATTTTTTGACATTGAACTTTCTAAAAGTTTCCCCAATTTATATCTTTTGGAATATAGACCTTTGACTATATACTCATCTGTTTGTCCTTAAGGACACGGTTCTGCACGGTAATGCCAAGAAAGTCACTATTGGATATGACGGTGTATTGCAGATGCATGGCAGGCTATGTGTGCCTAATGTAGATGGTTTGCGTGAGTTGAATCTCCAGGAGGTTCACTGTTCGCGGTTCTCCATTCATCCAGGTGTCGCGAAGATGTATCAGAATTTGACGCAGCACTATTGGTGGAGGCGGATGAAGAAGGACATAGTGGAATATGTAGCTTGGTGCCTAAATTGTCAGCAGGTGAAGTATGAGCATCAGCAACCGGGTGGATTGCTTCAGAAGTTAGAGATCCCAGAGTGGAAAATGGGGCGGATCACTAAGGATTTTGTTGTTGGGCTCCCACGGACTCAGAGAAAGTTCAATGCAGTTTGGGTGATTGTGGATAGATTGACCAAGTCAGCTCATTTCATTCTTGTGATTACTACTTACTCTTAGGAGCAACTGGCTCAGGTTTACATTCGCAAGATTGTCAGGCTTCATGGCATACCGGTATCTATCATCTCTGACCAGGGTATGCAGTTTACATCACGGTTCTGGAGAGCTGTACAACATGAGTTGGGTACTCGGGTGGAGTTGAGTACAACATTTCACCCTCAAACGGACGGACAGTCCGAGCGCACTATTAAAATATTGGCGGATATGCTTCATGCGTATGTTTGCCACTTGCAAAGTTTGCCTACAACAACAATTATTAGGTGAGCATTCAGATGGCCCCGTATGAGTCTTTGTATGGTAGACGGTGCCGATCTTTAATGGGTTGGTTCGAACCATACGAGGCTAGGCTATTGGATACACACTTGGTTCAGGATGCCTTAGAAAAGGTTAAATTGATTTAGGATCGACTTCTTACAGCCCAGTCAAGGCTGAAGAGTTATGCGGATTGGAAGGTTCGCGATGTTGCACTCATGGTTGGGGAGCGGGTCTTGCTCCGGGTTTTGCCCATGATGGGTGTTATGAGGTTTAGAAAGAAGGGCAAGTTGAGCCCTAAGTATATCGGGCCTTTTAAGATTCTTGAAAGGGTTGGAGAGATGGCTTACAAACTTGGACTACCACCTAGTCTCTTTGTAGTTCATCCAGTATTCCATGTTTCCATGCTCCAGAAGTATCACAGTGATCCGTCTCATGTGTTAGACTTCAGCTCAGTCCTGTTGGACAAGGATCTATCTTATGTTGAGGAGCCAATGGCCATTTTGGACAGCAGGTTCGAAAGCTGAGGTCGAAGAACATTGCTTTAGTGAAGGTTCAGTGGAGGGGTCATCCGGTCGAGGAGGCGACTTGGGAGATCGAGCATGATATGCGTAGCCATTATCTCATCTTTTCACCACTTCAGGTATTCTCTATACTCGTTCGAGGATGAATGTTCGTTTTAAGAGGGAGAGGATGTAATGACCCGGCCGGTCATTTTGATAGTATTATCCCCGAACCCCTATTTATCGCTCCCTCTATTTCATTTTTGGGTTACGTGACTTGCCGGGAGGATTTGTTTTTGGTTTCGAAGTAAAATGGGACACATAGTTCCTAAATTAGGAGTTTAAGTTCTAGGAATTCGACCGTAGTTTGAACTATGTGAAGACGACTCCGGAATGGAGTTTCGATGGTTTGATCATCTCCGTAAGGCGATTTTGGTCTTAGGAGCGTGTTCGGATGTTGAATTGGAGGTCTGTATGTCATTTTAGCGTCAATTGGCGAAAGTTGGAAAGTTGGATGATTTTTTAGAAGTTTGACCGCGAGTGGACTTTTTGATATCGGGATCGGATTCTAATTCCGAAAGTTGGAGTAGGTTTGTAATGTCAATTATGACTTGTGCGCAAAATTTGAGGTCAATCGAACTTGATTTGATAGGTTTCGGCATCAGATGTAGAAGTTTGAAGTTTTAAAGTTTATTAGGCTTGAATCGATGAACAATTCGTATTTTTAGAGTTGTTTGATGTGATTTAAAGGCTCAATTAAGTTTGTATGGTATTTTAGAACTTGTTGGTATGTTTGGTTGAGGTCCCGGGGGCCTCGAGTGGATTTTGGATGGTTAACGGATCAAATTTGGACTTGTGAGAATGGCGGAAGGCAACAATTCTGGTGCAATCACACCTGCGCAAGATTGACCGCAGATGCGATCTCGCAGAAATGAGCGGGCGATCGCAGATGCGAAATAATGAGGATGGCCAGTGGTCGTAGGTACGACGTAAAGACTGCAGAAGCGGAATCGCTTCTGCCGAGGAATGAGTGCAGAAGCGGAAAGACATGGGAGGCATGTTGATCGCAGAAGCGGACATGGTCTGCAGGAGCGCGTTCGCAGAAGTGTTCCTTGGTCGCAGAAGCAAAAGCGCATATGCACATTTGGGTCCGCAGATGCGGACGTGCCCTGGCTAAGTTAGAACCGCACCTGCGATGGAAATTCCACAGCTGCAGAGCCGCAGATGCGGCTATAGGTTCGCTGGTAGTACTTCGCTGGGTAGAAGAGGGTTAATTTCATTCTCCATTTTTGAACCTAGAGAGCTCGGATTGAGGCGGAATTTCGAGAGTTTTTCAGAGAAAATATTTGGGTAAGGATTCTTGACTTGTTTTTGATTAATTTCCACTAAGATATCATTTATTCTTCATTTAATTTAGGATTTGGGTTGAGAAATTTGTGAAAAAGGTAGAAAAATCCTTAGTCTGAATTTTAAGGTTTTGATCGGGAATTTTATATCGAATTTGAGTAATTTTGTTATGGGTGAAATCGATATCGAATGGGTGTTCGTATTTTTTGACTTTTACCCGATTCCGAGACATGGACCTCGGTCAATCTGTTGGGGTAATTTTTCGATTCTTTACTAAAGTCGTAGATTTATTATTTAAATTAGTTTCTTGTAGTTGTATTCATGGTATGTAATTGCTTTTGGCTAGATTTGGGCTGTTCGGAGTCGGAAAATCGAGGGAAAGACATCCTTATCGATTGATTGAGCGAGATTTGAGGTAAGTGACTTGTCTAACCTTGTGTGGGGCAAATTCCCTTAGGATTTGGTACTATTGTAACAATATGTGATATATGAGTGTCGTGTACGCGAGGTGACGAGTGCATACACGAGCTAATTGTAGAAATTCTGATTCTTGCTGAGTAGTCTTCTTTCAAATTCCTTAACTGAATTGCCTTAGCATGTGTAGCTGTCATGTTTAGCCTGGTATCGCATGTCTATGTATCTTAACCTTTACTTGAAATTTGTACAACATGCTTATGAGAATTACTTGCTTTCGTGATCTTGTATTCAGTCTTTAACTGTATGATTCCTTACTGTAAATTTGTTGTTCCATAAGTTATGAGTTATGTATTTACTTTTGGGACTACGAGGCGGTACCTCGGGAGATCCCCTCTGTCGTGTATTTACTTTTGGGACTACAAGACGGTACCTCGGGAGATCCCCCTGTTGCATATTTACTTTTGGGAATACGAGGCAGTACCTCAGGAGATCTCCCTATTGTGTATTTATATTTGGGACTACGAGGCGGTACCTCGGGAGTGCCCCTTTTGTTTTACCTCTATTTGATGTGTTGTGCCTTTCTGTAACTTCTCATTGCTCAATCCTCTGTCATTTTATTATATTATTATATCTTCTACCTTGTTTCCTTCTACTTCCAGTAGGGCCCCGACCTGACCTCATCACTACTCTACCGATGTTAGGCTTGACACTTACTGGGTACCGTTATGGTGTACTCATACTACACTTCTGCACATATTTTTGTGCCGATCCAGGTTCTTCCTACCTGGACAGATACCAGTGAGTTGGATCGTACGTGGAGACTTCAAAGTATATCTGCCAGGGTCCGCAGACCTCGGAGACCCCCCTCTATCTTTACTATGTTGTTTTCCTTATTCTCTTTAGACTCTGATGTATAGATACACTTATTATTTTATCTTTGAAGCTTGTGGCTTATTTCTACCGGGTTTTGGGAGTTGTAATTATTTGAATCATAGGTTTTATTTATATTTCATATGCTGAGATTTGAGTTCAGTTTTATATTCAGTTATTCCGCAAATTGTTAGGCTTACCTAGTCTTAGAGACTAGGCGCCATCATGATATCCTATGAAGGGAAATTGGGGTCATGACAGACCCGATAAAGGTTGCCTACGTATCTCACATCCGGTGAGAATCAGACCCGCGTAGTTCGGCAAACCAACTATTTTTCACTTTTTTATTTTTATGAAAATTAATCTTTAAAAACCATACGTACTATACCACATCATTTGTTTTCTCTGTTCATTCAACTGATTTATGCTAAAGTCGGTCAATATGCAAGCCTCCCAAATAATGCAACAAGTAGCACATAACATGACATAATAGTCTTAATAAGGTACCTGTCCTAAAACAGAACTCGACCCATGTGCCGAGCGCTGCTAAGTCAAATGCACATGAAGCAAATAAAGCGAACCTACTAGGAATATCTGGTATGAGGTTTGTTCTTCTAGGTTTATATCATGGTGGATAATGTATCTAGACTGTATTACTCGAGAAGACAACTCGAGCCGAGGAGGGTCAGCATACCGGTAGCATTACTTTCCGGCTTAGCTGGTGGTGCTCCCCGCCTAAAATATGTGTGACTAAATTCTTCACCGGGTGACAAACACCTCGGTTATCTCAAAGAAAGCGGGCTATGTCAAGCAAATGCCCAATTTAATTTCAAGAAGACTCAGAGGGGGTGCGTGAAAAGACAGTTTATATGTGCAATTCAACAATATCAAAGCGGTAAAAAGTGGACAAGTAGCATATTAGACCCAAATAAATCACGGTATATACAAATATTAATAAATTCAAATAAAGTCAATGTACAGGCTTGAATTTTGGTTTACCCCAGCAAAGTCTCCAGAGTTGTCACACCCTTTTTTACCCCGAAAAGATATGTATTTTGGATTATTGCGTGTTATAGAGTTTTTTAAATTAAAGTGATAAACTTGAGTAGGGACTATTTTATTTACAGAGTCGCCACTTAGAATTGATTTTTTGTGTGTTCCAAGTCACCTTTTATTTGAATCCCTAGTCAAAGAAAGGTTTGACTCTATTATTATTGGTCTGCAAAAAAAATATCGGTAAGAAATTTTGTTGACCGGGGAGAAGGTGTAAGGCATTCCCCGAGTCCCGTAGTTCTAGCATGGTCGATTTATTGACTATATTTGGCTTATATTATTTTAGGATAAACTGTATTTTATTTATTTTCATGTTTTACCTATCCGCTTTTATTTTCTGATTATGGAAGAATGTTTTGAATAATAAGATGTCATAACCACACTATGCAAGCGAATGCGTGAACGATACGAAATTTATTAATTTTGTCATAACAGCGCTACGCAAGTGAATCTGCATTCATGACAAAGGATTATTAGCACGCTATTACTTTTGGAAACATTACTACACTTGTCCTTTGAGAAAAAATTGACCAACATATGAATCAAAATGGACGTCTTTGTATTGTATTGGGCCTCTGTAGAGCTTATCTTATTTGGCCCAATCTTTTGTTTGAAACTAGACCCCACAACTTATCAACTTGGTCCCAACAAATTGAAGCTAAAGCAGTAAACTCTTAGCCTAAATTCTTTAGCATTTTGCCCGAAATTCCTCCTCCCAGAGTGTGCTACGTTAATGCAGTGTAGTGATGGAAATATTTTTACAAATAAATATCAATATCAACATGAATCCACAATAGAACAACATAGAGATAAAAAGTGATATAACCATTGAGCTAAAGATATTAACACGAGAACGAAAATAATACTTCATTAAAGCACAAGATCCATAATATAGAATATCAATTTCAACATTATCAAGATTAAGGCAAGGAATGAAACTAAAAGTTTTGAATTTGAACTTTTAATATTTTACAGCTCTGAAATCCAAAAGCAAACAAGACCATGAACGACCCACCACTCGAACTCGGCGGACTCAGATCGGACCTCGACTCAACTCAGAAACTTTAGCTATTTTTCTGACAGTGTTTTGGAGGTGAGAAGCTCAGTTTGAATGGTGTTTTGGGGGTTGTTTCAGCTGGGTTTTCAGTTGGTTTTTGGCAGCTTATTTGGAGTATTTTGGACTGTTTTAGAGTGGTTTTGGCAGCAGGTTTAAGCTGATTTTCGCTGGCTTTTGGGGGCTATTTTGCGGCTATTTTAATAGAGGAGAGGGGCTGGATTTGAGCTCGTTTTTGAGGTAAAATAGTGATACTTCAGGGCTGCTTTTAGCTGAGTTTTAATGGAGAAAAGGGGCTGGTTTCATGAGTGTATTGGAGCTGAGTTTCATGGGTGCTTTGGGGGAGTTTTGGGTGGTGTTTTGGGGGTAAAAGGAGCTGGAATTTGGCTAAAATTATAGAGGAAATATGGTGATTGAGGATGAGGAAGAAAAGAAAAGAATGTAGCTGCCTCCTTTGTTTTTTCAATTTGTGTCTTCCCCATCCCTCTATTTTTGCTTCTTTTTCAGATCCCCTTTGAGGTGAAGTTTGGGGGTGTTTAAATAATAAAAACAAAAAAATAAGAGAGGGAGAGTGCAGGAAGAGGGTGATGGAACAAGGGAAAAGTGAAAAGGGAAGTGAAAAAGGAAGTGAGAAGTGACACGTGAATAGTGTAGTAGGTGGGTGATGGGACAAAGAAATAGTGTAGGGAAGGTAGGAAGTAATTTTATTAGATTTGGTCCGTGATTAAAATAAATTCTTCCGTCCTCTATATAATAGACTTTGTTAACAATATTACATATTTTCTAATAAAGCCTACTAATAAAATAACACAAAAGTTAAAATATCAAGATTAAACCTAAAAATTATCAAATACAAAGAAGTGATAAAAATTCAAATATAGTCAAAAATTAGGTGATCACAACATGCCCCTCTTTGTTTGGAAACATGAAGGGTTTTCAAGCAAAGACAAGGTGAGTCATGTGACTAATTTTTGACCATACCATTATTCAAAAGGGAAGGAATAAAAGATGAAAAGAGTGCAACCGGGTCCTGGTTTTGAACAACCTACATATCACGGGTTATAAGGAAATCAGGTCGCGCACAATTCAAAGAGAGTGATGGAATGATGAGTTGGAGAGTCAAGTGAGGTTCCGTCGAAGCTCCGGTCCGCGGTCCTGTTTATTACATCAAAATAAAAAGAAAATTACTTTAAAGAAAAGGAAAATATAATATCCTATCTACTCTTCTTGTCTTGATCTTGCATATTCACTTGAAATCTTGTAAACCCTCATTGGTGCCTTGAGATTGAAGATTAATTCTTGAAGCTCGAGCTTGAATTGAGACTTGGATTGACTCTCGAATGCTCACTTCTTAATTATAAGCCAAGAAGATAGATTTTGCGATGCTAGTCGATGTGTGCATTACGTCAAAGCTTGACCACAGTCGTCTTTGTGTTCGAATAACCTTCTTTTTCGATAAGAGTTTGGAACTTGATTCTTGGAAATCCGGGTTGCTGACACATTATCAAAACTAACTCTGACTATCTTGTGATCAAAAGCCCTTTTTACTGACGGGAACTAAAATTGCAAGCTTTAATCGTCACAATTTGTGCTTTACAGCGGGGCCTACAAAGCCATCAAAGACGAACAAACGAACAAACTCTTTCTGCCCCAGTTTGGTACTAAGAAACTTTTGTGAGTTATTAGAGAAAGATATAAACTATCTAATTTATTGAGAGAAAGACAAAGACAACAGTATAAACTAGCTATGTGAGGATATGCAACCAGGGGGTAGTACCATATGTTACAAAAAAAGAAAATGTAACCAGGAGTTGGTACCCTGTATTACTGAAAAGGAATGTAATGAGGGACTGGTACCCTATATTACTGAAAAGAAAATGTAACCAGGGGTTGGTGTCCTGTATTACTAGGAAGAAATGCAACTAGAGGTTGGTACCCTGTATTATTGAAAAGGAATGTAACCAGGGGTTGGTATCCTGTATTACTGAAAAGGAATGTAGCCAGAGGTTGATACCCTATATTACTGAAAGGAAATGTAACCAGAGGTTGGTGCCCTTTATTGCTGAAAAGGAATGTAGCCAGAGGTTGATACCCTATATTACTGAAAGGAAATGTAACCAGAGGTTGGTGCCCTTTATTGCTGAAAAGGAATGTAGCCAGAGGTTGATACCCTATATTACTGAAAGGAAATGTAACCAGAGGTTGGTGCCCTTTATTGCTGAAAAGGAATGTAGCCAGAGGTTGATACCCTATATTACTGAAAAGGAATGTAGCCAGAGGTTGATACCCTATATTACTGAAAGGAAATGTAATCAGGGGTTGGTACCCTGTATTACTAGAAAGCAAATGTAATCAAGGGTTGGTGCCCTGTATTAGTAGGAAAGAATTCAACCAAGGGTTGGTACCCTATATTACTGAAAAGGAATATAGCTAGGAATTGATACCATGTATTAATGAAAGGAAATGTAACCATGGGTTGGTACCCTTTATTACTGAAAAGGAAATGTTACCAGGGGTTGGCGCCATGTATTACTAAAAATGAATGTAACCAGGTGTTGGTACCCTGTATTACTAAAAAGGAAATGTAATCAGGGTTGGCGCCTTATATTACGAGGAAGGAATGTAACCAGGAATTGGTACCCTATATTACTGAAAAGGAGATGTAACCAGGGGCTGACGCCCTGTATTACTGAAAAGTAATGTAACCGGGGGTTGGTGCCATGTATTACTAGGAAGGAATGCAACCAGGGGTTGGTACCCTATATTATTATAAGGGAGATGTAACCAGGGGTTAGTGCCCTGTACTACTGAAAAGGAATGTAACCATGGGTTGGTGCCCTATAATACTAGGAAGGAATGCAACCAAGGGTTGGCACCCTGTATTATTGATGAAGTGATAAGTCTCTCCAGGTGAAAATGTTCTACCTTAGTTAAGCTGCGTAAAACAGACTGAGCAAAGAGTACTTCTACCCGAAAATATGAGCTGATCCTCCTAGGCGAAAAGGTTCTGCCTAGGTTATGCTACGTAAGATAGCCTGAGCGAAGAGTACTTCTACCCGGAAATATGAGCTGGATCCCCCTAGGCAAAAAGGTTCTACCTAGGTTAAGATACGTTAAACAGCTTGAGCGAAGAGTCCTGCTACCCGAAAATATGAGTTGAATCCATTTAGGCAAACAGGTTCTACCTGGGTTAAGATATGTTAAACAGCATGAGCGAAGAGTACTTCTACCCAGAAATATGAGCTAGTTCCCCCTAGGCAAAAAGGATCTACCTGGGTTAAGCTACGTAAGACAACTTGATTGAAGAGTACTTCTACCCGAAAATATGCGCTGGATCCCCCTAGGCAAAAAGGTCCTGCCTGGGTTAAGCTACGTAAGATAGCCTGAACAAAGAGTCCTTCTACCCGGAAATATGAGCTGAATCCCCCTAGGAGAAAAGGTTCTACCTGGATTAAGCTACGTTAAACAGCCTGAGCGAAGAGTACTTCTACCCAAAAATATGAGCTGGATCCCCCTAGTCCAAAAGGTTCTACGTGGGTTAAGCTATGTAAGACAACCTGAGCGAAGAGTACTTCTACCCAGAAATATGAGCTGGATCCCCTAAGGCGAAAAGTTTCTACCTGGGTTAAGCTACATAAAAGAGCTTGAGCGAAGAGTACTTCTACCCGAAAGTATGAGTTGGATCCCCCTAGGAGAAAAGGTTCTACCTGTGTTAAGTTACATAAAACAGCCTGAGCGAAGAGTACTTCTACTTGGGTTAAGCTACATAAAATATCCTTAGCGAAGAATACTTCTACTCGGAAATATGAGTTGGATCTCCTAGGCGAAAAGGTTCTACCTGGGTTAAGCTACATAAACCAAACGTGAGCAAAAAGTACTTCTACCCAAAAATATGAGGTGGATCACCCTAGGCAAAAAGGTTCTACCTGGGTTAAGCTACATAAAAGGTCTGTATGAACAGTAGTGAATAAAAGAAAATGGAGATTTTGCGAAACTTATCTTTGGTAACATTCATCCTTTGAGAATATTCATGCTGCACTGCTTTGTTCCTACTTCAAACAAAGAAAATTTGTGAGTTTTCAATTCGGTGGTCAGTTTGTGGCCTTGATACCCTGAATGGCTTGAATTCACGGCCACTGCTGTCAAAAAAATGATTCTGTGTGTGTGGTAACGAGATGCTCAGATACTCTATATCGCTTTCTGGAGACCTGAACTTTCCGACATCGCCCCCCACTGTTTCATACCTGGATGTCCATGGTATCGCTGACCCTTGTATCCAAGGCAAGGCAAGTTTTCCTTTAAAATCAAACTTAGTTGTCTTGCACCCAATACCAGTTTGTGTCTGTAGTGCTATCAATTTTTCCATAAAGCAAGTCTTGCTTATCGACCTTTTCGGTTTGATTGAAACACTTTGTTCGGCTTATCGGAGGAGATCACAAATAGATGTGTGCCTTTGAAAATGCCACGTATGCCCCACAATTTTTGTATTACACTTTCGGGAAACGGTAATCAACTTTGTAGCCCCTTATTTGTTGGCTTCTAAACAAATAGACCAACAAACCTTTCTCTTTGGAACTTCAGTATGCATGAACCCTCAGATCTTGTTTAACTTCAACAACTTATTGTTCATGCTGCTTCCTCGGTATGTCCTCTTTGATGTGCTAGGATAGAACTCGCTTTATATAGTGATAAAGCTAGTAACAGATTTTGAAATTATTTCTTGTTTGTTTTAATAAAGACTGACTCAAAAGAATAATACAAATGCATACAATGAAGCGATGTAGAAGTGATAAGGAATAGTATTAAACTACAAATGCCACTTTAGGGGAGAAAGAAAGAAGAAAAATCAAAAAGAGATCTTTTAAATGTGGTAGACAACTTTAATGATCATGACATGCATTTTGGATTATGCGGCTAAATCTATCCAACCAATCTACCTTTTATTCTTGTTGTTCCCTTTCATCTTTGAAGTTGGCCTCTTTGAGCCAATCGTTTGTATTAAATCACAGCTCACATTCGACCGGTAGTGCCCCGAAAGATTTTCACCAACCGATCACTCTTATTTATTTATCTCTACTTACCATCTCCTTACAGTGTCCATGAGGGTTTTCACTAGTAAGACTCTTATTTTAATTTTTTTTTCTTTCTTGTGTGAGCAACTTGACATTGTTCTATGGCGTGTGACAACTGTTGCTTATTGCATGCTTCGCTTGGCATTCTTAAAGACTAATTAGGAGGTCTTTATTTGGAAGGCTTTTGGATAGGGTTAGAAAAAAATGGTTGCATAAAGGCTCGAAATAGATTTAAGATGAGAGGGTTGTATCTTACAACTCTTGGAATTGACTCTTCATAAAAACATAAATAAAAAAGTTCTGCCCCAGTTTCAGATACTGGAGAATTTCTATTTTTGATTTGGTTGGACCGAACCCTAGTGTAGAGTTGCCTACGTGTCTTTTAAAAGAATCAAGTCAAACGTAGTTCAAACATCTGACCTAAAGATTTGTTGTTTTGCTTTTCCTTCTTCCCTTTTTGTTTTTTAGAACAATTTTTGATTTTTTTTTTTACTTTGAACTTTCTAAAAGTTGCCCCAATTTATATCTTTTGGAATATAGAACTTTGACTATATACATA